>JAOTRH010030326.1:0-21145 GCA_034768845.1 Heliamphora exappendiculata | reverse complement strand
CCCCCCCCCCCCCCCCCCCCCCCTTTTCTTTAGAATCACACAAATCCTTAAAAAATGAAATAAGCTCTCAATGGAATACAATTTTGCAAATTAAATGCCGTGGCTCATTACATACAAGCATCAAGTAGTGAAAGAAATGAGATCTGTATCTTTTTTTTCAAATAAATAAAAAAGACTCAATTTTTTTATAACACCCGTCATAACCTTATTGATTTGAACCGTTCATGTTATACAATTTATTACAAAAATTATCTATATAAAAAATTAAATTGATTAAAAATCAACAACTATATGGTAGGAATTATATAATGAAGAAGTTGAATTGAATTGTTTGTTTTGCTTCTCATTTTTCTTTGTCCCGAATAAATTACTTTACAAATCATATGTAGCTTGCTTGTCGTGGGGGACTAAAGATGGATGGGATAACATTAGAAGACATGAGATCCCATCAATTTTTTTTTGTCTCCTTAGTACTAAATTTTTTTGCATTTTGTATTGTGAAACTCGAATTAATAGTTCATTATATATTGGACTATCAAATAGCTAAAAATAACTTTATCAAATAGCTAAAAATAACTTTAAAAGTCTTATCACATTCTTTATTCCACTCTAACTAAACAAAAATTAAATTTCTCACTGTACACATTATCTTATTCGTAATCTTCTAGTATTAAAAAAATATGAAACCCCAGTATTACTTATACTTTCTACCTAATTCAATTCAATCTAATTCAATCCAGAATAACAAACAAGCCTCATAAGATGTTCAAACTAACCCTCAATAAATAAAATCTAGGATCACAAACTATAACTTTGGTATGAGTGAAAACATATGAGTCATACCCTCCTTCCTCTAGTTCAGGACATTAGGGGATATTAAACCAAAATCTGTAACATGGATACCAAGTTGCAAGTACAGTAACATCTCAGTGTTCTTCTTGTAGATCTTGACAGGTGATTTCTTCCATAAAGATCAAGCCACTTTACATATGAAGGTACACTCTGGAGGGTATTCAATTCTCACGTTAAACGTTTTTCTGTTAGTTGCTGGCCCATTAGCCGCTCTCAGACTGAGGAAAGTATCTCTGAGTGTGATTCTTAGAAGCAGAGTCATTCAAGTTAAAACCCATTTCTCTATCCATAGGTGCAAAGGCTGCAAGAAACAACATCATAGTGAGAATTACACCTCATCTAATATAACACTTGAAAGGAAAGAAAATCGAAGAAGAAGAAGAAGAATGGGTTAGAAACAAAAGTTAATTCATGCAAGGCATGTCTGTGCTCTATCAGATATCCTTACACAGTAATTTGTAACACAAGATTAGTATATTGTCTCTCATAATTTCAAAGAGAAGTCCCATATTTTTTGCATGTGCCGTGGTGGCACGGTGCAATAATGCTTTATCAGGGATTGCCTCTCAAGAAGCAATTTTTTCTGTGAACTAAATTTTCTAAAATGGCTCTTTTCTAAAGGGTTATTAGCTTTAAAATGTTGGAAATTACTATTAAATGGTTCCATCTCCACGGAGGTCTATGAGGTCCCCAAAGGTTCACCTTCCAAGAAAGCTCGCACATGAGTTCGCACAAGCATGAAATCCAAAGTATTCAACCTTTAGGGTATGTTTGATTGTCCGGAGATAACTTAAAGGATATAGAATACCTTGGATATATAGGAAACTATGAAATACAAAAAATATGTCTCTAGATATGTATTATTGAGCTATATTTTATATCATGTTTGTTTATGACCAGATATGAATGGATGTTGAGCTCCCAGGAATAGGAGATTAGTTTCAGCATATTGTAGGGTTTCTAATGAGGTGTTTTAGCAAGAATTACTTATTTGGTTGGGTTGAGCTCCCAAGGCAAGAGAGTATATTGCTACTGACAAATATCAACTGGATTTTTTTCTTAATTTTCACCTCAAATAAATTTTCATTTGGTATCACTGGAAACAAGATTATGCTATGGAAACCTTCAACAAGTGTGAACATGAGGGGGACCAACGAAATTTGATTAGGGCAAAAATGTATTTTAGTTACCCTGAATATACAATACCACCACCCATCCATTATATCATATTCGGTCATTAGGGATCAACAACCCTCCATTGAATTTTATATCTGTCACGCCCCAAACTCTGGGCCACGTAAAATACCCACAAACGATCAACCACAACACTCAACCCGAGAATACACTCTCAAAATAAACATACATGCAATATATATAAACGCCAAATGACAATATTACAAGGCTCCAATGCCGAGAAACATGTTACAACATATATGTAATAAAACTAGCAAAAAGGAATACTACACTCTTCCACCTCCTCCAGCACCTCCAGATCAACCAGCGTTATCGGTACATGAAGAAAAGCAAATCTCACACCATAAGTCAAGGCTCGGTAGAAACTAGACAAGCATGCAGTATAAACAACCATGTTTTTGAAAATAGTTTGACTCACTCACAGGAGCCTGAAAACAATTGAAAAGGGTTGAAAACAGTTTTCACATGCAAACGGGAAAGCGAAGAAACAACCATGTTTTTGACTCACTCACAGGAGCCTGAAAACAATTGAAAGCGTTGAAAACAACCATGTTTTTGGCTCACTCACAGGAGCCTGAAAACAACCATGTTTTAAGAATCGCGATGCACACGACTCTTAAAACAGTTTAAAAATTGGTATATCCGTCCCATAATGCAATACATGTAATCCATGATACATGCAACCGGCCCTCACATGCCGTAATCACAGATCTAACAACCGGCCCTCACACGCCGCAACTACAGCCCTAACGCTGAGATAAAGACCCGTACATAAACATGCATTCCCGGGATAAGACCGTATACTATAGGGTAAAACCATAGATCAAACCACGGGGTAAAATCGTACACTACGGGATAAAACCGCACATCACGGGATAAAATCGTAAACCAGACCACGGGATAAAACCACATACTTTACCATAAGCCACGGGATGGAACCGCTGACTACGGATTATACCACGGGATAAAACCGCATGCCACGAGGTAACACTGCATATTACAGGATAAAATTGAAATTACGGGATAACACCAAACATTCCTATGCATAACCTAATCAGGATTTAAATGCATATAATATACCACATACACCACATATATGTGTCCCACAGATCCATCACATCTATGCCTAATAAAACTCTGAGTTCTACAGCATGTAACCACAATACACATAAGATACCATGTCATGTAATCCACTTACATGAAGAAACAGTTATAAATTCACCTAGTTATATAACCCGACAAGACATCACAAGCCACACACCCGTCATTTGATACCCGAACGACCCATCCATAAATTGGGACCTGTCCACACACAGGGACAACCAACACCTAATCTGGAGATCAACATCAGAACCTCCCACAGAACGATTCTCACTAGAACTCCACCTTAAACCAAACCACGAGCCCACACGTCGCGCACATAACCGACACTCACACAACCGTGCCACAAACCCTAAACCAACCATGCACGTCACACCTGAGGGCAGCATCACATAAGCACCTGCTACGTTCATGGGTCTGATGAACCAAATCTTTCATCAATACTTGGACAGCTTTGTGGTAGTGTTTGTGGATAATATTCTGATATATTCACCCACTAGGGAGACACACAAGGATCACCTACGAATTGTCCTACCAACTTTGAGAGAGCATCGCTTGTACGCGAAGTTCGAGAAGTGCAAATTCTGGATGTCCGAGGTGAGATTTTTAAGACACGTGGTGTCGATAGATGGAATAGCTGTGGATTCGTCAAAGACTGATGCTGTGACCGGTTGGGAGCGACCGAAGAGTGTCTTGGAGATACGTAGTTTTCTGGGTCTAGCCGGCTACTATCGACGGTTCGTGAAGGACTTTTCTAGACTCGCTGCACCGATAGCGCGTTTAATGTGAAAGGGAGTTGTGTTTGCTTGGAATGAGTCCTGTGAGTCATCTTTCCAGGAGTTGAAGACACGGTTGACTAGTCCGCCAGTGTTGACCATTCCAGAGCGAGACTTGGGGTATACTGTATACTATGATGCTTCACACAACAGCCTTGGATGTGTTTTGATGCAGGGGAGTAAAGTTGTAGCCTATGGTTCCCGACAGCTGAAGACACATGAGAGGAACTATCCTACGCATGACTTGGAGTTGGCGGCTGTGGTTTTTGCTTTGAAGACATGGCGTCACTATCTGTATGGTGAGCATTTTGAGGTTTTCTCCGATCACAAGAGTCTAAAATACTTGTTTTCGCATAAGGACCTGAACTTGCGCCAGCGATGTTGGATGGAGTTATTGGAGGACTTTGATTTTGACTTGTAGTATCATCCTGGAAAGGCCAACGTGGTGGCTGACGCGCTCAGTATGAGGTCTTATGGGTCGTTAGCTTCTGTGGCTATAAGTGAGTGGCACATGCTTGGGGAGGTGGGGGAGTTTGATTTGTGTCTCGAGAAGACAGTGACTAGTGCCACCTTATTTTCTATAGTTACTCGACTAGCGTTGATAGCACGTATGTTAGAGGTCCAGCAGATGGATCAGGAGGCTCGGATGATACGAGACCATGTGGCTAGTGGCGAGGATACAACAGGATGGAGTGTGGGTTCTGATCAGAGTTTGAGGTTGGTTGGGAGGTTGTTTGTGCCAGAGTCATGCCGAGCTGATCTTTTACGCGAGTGTCATCATTCTCGTCTTGTCATGCATCCTGGAGGCACGAAGATGTACCACGACTTACGTAGTCAGTTCTATTGGATAGGCATGAAGAGAGATGTGATCCAATTTGTTTCCCGATGCCTCACCTGTTAGCAAGTAAAGGCGGAGCATTAGAGGTCGGCAGGGTTACTACAGTCGTTGCCCATATCAGAGTGGAAGTGGGAGCACATCACGATGGCCTTTGTGTCAGGACTTCCTCGGTCACCTAGGGGACACGACGCCATGTGGGTTGTGGTTGATTGGTTGACGAACTCTGCGCACTTTCTGGCCATCCGAGTGAGGAATTCAGTGGAACGACTGAGTAGCTTATACATCAGGGAGGTTGTTAGATTGCACGAAGTGCCAGTATCTATTGTTTCAGACCGAGACCCGCGCTTTACATCGCGCTTTTGGCAAAGTCTGCAGGAGGCTTTGGGGACGAACTTGATGTTTAGTACAGCTTTTCACCCCCAGACGGATGGCTAGTCAGAGAGGACTATACAGATTCTAGAGGATATGCTGAGGGCTTGTATCCTTGACTTCAGAGATTCATGGGAGGATCATCTACCTTTAGCAGAGTTTGCATACAACAACAGCTATCAGTTCAGTATTAGAATGGCACCGTTTGAGGCTTTGTATGGCAAACCATGTAGATCACCCGTGTGTTGGACAGATATGGGAGAGACCACATTCTTGGGGCCAGACATGGTACGGGAGACGATAGAGAAGGTTGCTGTGATACGCCAGCACCTACTGACAGTGCAGAGTCGCCAGAAGAGTTATGCAGATCAGAGGAGGCGATCTTTGGAGTTTGCAGTGGGGGACCATGTGTTTCTGAAGGTCTCACCACGTAGAGGTCTGATGAGGTTTGGTTGTAGCGAGAAGCTATCACCGCTCTTCATTGGACCATTTGAGATGCTTGATAGAGTTGACAGGTTGCTTATCGTTTGGCTTTACCACCTCAGTTAGCATATGTGCACAACGTGTTTCACGTTTCTATGCTTCGGAGGTACGAGCCTGATCCTTCACATGTGATAGATTGGGCTGAATTGCGGGTTGAGGAGGATGCCACTTATGAGGAGCGTCCAATGAGCATTCTTGACACAAAGGAACGATAGTTGCGGGACTGAACCATTGCTTATGTCAAGACCTTATGGCTTCATCACGGGGTTGAAGAGGCTACATGGAAGCTGAAGTCTGAGATACGTACTTGATACCCAGAGCTTTTCCTTTTGTGACCTTGTAGTGAATTTCGGGGGCAAAATTCCTTAAGGGGAGGAGAGTTGTGAGACCCGGACCCGTCTCTTTTTGAGACTTATATGTGTATATGATGTGTTTTGCATATATATGTCCGCGGTTTATGATTTACTCGTTTTGATGCATGTTTATGTTTATCTGAGCATGCGGGGTTGGTTCCCGGGGTTGTAGAGAGTTGCCGTGCAAATTTTAAAAATTTAAAAAAAAAATATTTTGGAGGCCTATAAATATCGGAACTTAGATATTTTCTAAAAGATATTTTTAAAAACTTAACTCCTAACTTTTCTCTAAATTCTCCCTGTCTTCTCTCTAACTTCTCGGGGGCTCGGGGTATAGTTTTTGATGGACCATCTGCTGATCCTTAGTATCAGCATCGAGGGCTTCGTATCCATCCAGTCAGAATTTGATTTCAACGAAACTCAAATTTGCACGTGGATCGAGATATCAGGTTTTTGCCCCAACGAGGTAGGATTTCATATTCTACTGTTGTATAAGGGGATATATATGTAATCTTATGATATTTTACCATTTAAAAATGCATGAAAAGATGATTTGTGTTTTAGATCCAGTTTTTGGTTAAAATCATTTTTCAGCGTTTGGTTGGATGAAATCGAAAGAGGGATGTTCCTTTTGAGATTTTATGATAGCCTTGAGCTCGGGTATGCTTTCAGGCGTCAAAATGGGTGTTTTTTAGGCTTGATCTGAGGTTTGAAAACCAAAATCGTAGCTCAAAACATGATCTGGGCTGGTTCAGGCGAACTCATGAGTTTAGTCGACTGGATCATCATGTGGGAGGTTCAGTCGACGGGACCTTGGAGGTCAGTTGACTGAAGTGGCTTCTTTTTTGGGTTTTCAATTCCAGTGTGTTTTTCAGTCGACTGGAGGGTGAGTCCAGTCGACTGAACCTAGCTTTTTGAGAAATGAAGTGTTTTGGTTCAAGCTTTCCTCGTGCAATGTTTATCCTAGGTTTTTTATGAGACTCTATCGTTTCAAAAAGGGTTACCAGAAGTTTTCAAAAGATGGTTTGGAAACGGAGTTGTGGGAAAACGTGTTATTTAAAGGATTGGAGCTAGCCTGTGGGGTTAAGTCTCAACTTCTAAAACGTTTTGATGAAATATGTGTTTACATGTTTTGGTTTGATCTCCATGGTTCATGGATTGGATCTCATATATATACACGAGTTGTATATCTGCATGTGGGTTGATTTTAAATGTTATCCATAGATGTACCGGGACAATGGGTTTATGAGTGAGCTTCCATTACTCCTTGGTGAAAGTCCAGAAACGTGCACAGCATAGGTACCTACGGTCCTTCGGGTTAGTCCCCGTAAACGAGGTGGTTGGGTGCTTAGTACCCTCAGGCTGTGGTCCCATAAACTAAGTGGTTATCGGGTGCTTAGTACCTTCGGGGGCAGTCCCGTAAACTAAGTGGTTACATTGTCGTAATTTCGTATAAAATTTGTCATTATCTAGCTAATCTTCAGTGGTTCAGGGCTAGGATAATGGGCAAGAGTTTATAGTGGTTACCTTGTCTGGTATAGCAGAGTCGGTACATAGGATCTCATTTATCTAGTCTTCTCGGTTGATTGTTGTCCTGTGTGGAGAATGTTGTTTTACTATTTTTCCTGAACTGTTGTATGATAGCTCTCAGTTTTCTATGCATAGTTTCAATGATGAAAATGATAGTTTTTATATGAAAACTGGTGATTTTTGTGAGAATACCGTGTTGGTTTTTGTAGTCGAGCTAGCTCCCACCATACGATTACATATCCTACTTTACAGCTTTATAGTCTGTTTCTATTGGGTTTCGACTCACGTGGTGAGATTTTTTAAAAACTTTTCTGGTGGACGTGTGGAGATGACCTAGATGCCCGTTGAGACGGAAGACTAGATGTAGTTTCTCCTATTTTGTACATGCACCTTTGACATGTGATGCTTGTTTCAGAAGGCGAGTTTTGTACGCCTTTTGGCAATATATTTATTCATGTATGAGAATGCATGTTTACAATTTTATGAGAGTTTAACTGTAAAAATTTTATCCAGATGTTATATTAAAGTTTCAACTGTAAAACCTATTTTCTTAAATGGGTATTTTGGTGGATTTTCGCGTGACCAGGATGTTTGGGGTGTGACAAGGTTATTCCTAATATTGAATTAAGAAGGCCAGGCTGTCTCGTGAGGTTCACGTGCCTTGGAGTCAAGTGCGAGACAAACACAAAGAACTGTAACGCTATGCAGGCTGCTCGATCTGTCTGAGGACCGATTGATCGGTCTTTCCCTGTGTTCCAATTCTTCCTTTAGCAAATTTGAAATCAAACAGTTAACCTAAGCCAACTTTATACAAATGGCATAGAAGGGCCCAAGGAATTCATAAAATTAGGCATGAATTACATCATTCAACATTAACATAAGGAGAATCTAGCTCTAACATCCATCCAAATATGGAAATTCTATAAACATTCCACCCAAAAGTGTAAATCCAACGCCTAATACATGGTCTTATGGCCTTACAACTTCACGGCATAAATAATTACCACCCAAAGTCTTCAAAATAACAAAATAAGCATGTTATTGTCACACCCCACTCTCGAAAGGTCCTCGACTTGTGTAGTGGGGTATGATCTCACCCCAGGCCAGGCGGCCTTGGGAAAAAGTCCAGGCTTAAAAACAATGATAAGAGACCAAAACATGTACTTCCAAGTAACCACAAGCCTTTATAAAAGGGATAAACATAAGTTTCTAAGGATACACCATCCCAAGGGCATATATTACTTCTAAAGCAACAAAACCTTAGTTCTCATCATAAGATATTTTACCAAGTACAAAACTAAGCAAAAGAAAGCTGGACCAAAAACAACGTCTGACATTAGCTTCAAAACTACAAGACGACGCATGTGGTGGACCAACTCCTAACCATTCCTGTCATCTGCAACCACAAAGGTTATAGAAGAGTACAATTAGCATTATCGTGAACATAATAAAGACAGTTACATAATTAAAGATAAATGAAAATACTTTCTGAAAATAGTTCATCATACTTTCCACAAAAAACATAGAAACCGATGCATTTGTTTCATCATAAAAAGATATCACATGTCATGTAAAACTTTCTCAACATGGAAAAATGCATCTTGGCTTAACCGCCACAATTAAATGAAAAGCCACTTTCTCACAACCAAAACCCAAACCCCAATAGTGTCCAAGTAGTCGTCAACCTCACGATCGGGAGTTCCAACAGTACCGTAACTTCAATTCACAATACACAGATAGCAACGTGATAGAATGAGGGCCACTCTCCACCAAGCACGAGTGGTATCTGCTATAATCTAGGATTTAGCCTAAAAGTCTTAAAGGTAAAAACCTCCGCTCAATGGGAACCTCCCCTATAGAGACAAATTAAAAACACATAGTTGGGTAATTTCCCCTAACAGGATATAAAAGGCCAAAAATCATTATAACTTGGCACTTTGGAACAACAACGCAACATTGGCAACATTTGATAAAAACATATGCCTTACACATGCTTCTTTAAAAGATCATGAATAACACATTTGAACTCAAAATATCATGACTTTTGAAAACAATAATTCATGCTATCATTCATCAAAACTTGTCATAGCTCAAAACATTGCATCGAAGTATTTCAAAGCATTATTCACATATTTATGCTCAAAATAATGGCTAAGCACTCTTACCTTATCTTATACGTGCAAGAAATCGAGTCTTCACCGAAACGCTAGACTTGACCCCAAGGTGACAAGTCCTCTGTGCCAAGCAAGCAAGAACATAGCTTAATCATAAACGCGAAATTCTACCTTTTAGAACATGAAGTACTAAAATGATTTGGACCGTTGAATGTTTCTATGGTTTTAAGGACCACGGTTACCCCCTTTTTAGGACTAAAAGACACTAAGCACTTACTCAAACCTTAGCTTGCTTAAGGATTTAACTTAACCATTTTGTCACTTTCTTCTAAAAATTCCATAATTCAATTTCAAATTACATCAAGTTTTTGAGGCACTTAAACCTCAAGTTAGGTTCTGATTTTTTGTCACGAATTAGATAAAAACATTCTCAACAATTTTTATGAAGAACACTTTAGCTAGATCCTAAAGCAAATAGGTTGTTTGGCCTTCGCAAGTGAAAACGGTTTAGCAACACTTCTAATTTTACTCAAAAATGGGCCTCTGTTAGTCTCGATTTTGGGGCATGAAAATTGGTCGTTTCAAGCTCAATTTTGAATATGTTTTAGTTCTCATGAAGAGTGCTCAGGGTGATTTTTAAAAAAATATTAAAGAAATAACTTGATTAAGAAAATGTGTTAAGAATGTGTCACACTCAGCAGAGGTGAGTTTTAACAAAAAGTACAGAGAGTTTGAAAATCATTTGAGGGACCAAAAAGTGGTTGATGGACCTAATTTTTGGATAGAAACTTGATTGAAATTTTCCTAACAGTTTTCATGTAGACCACTTTTGGAAAATATCATTAAAAATAGAGGTTTTGGGCCACACAAAAACATGTGATAGAAAGCCATTTTAATCGCTGAATACGAACATGTTGGCGACAACTTTCATGAAGACACCTAAGCTCAATTCATGTTTTAAAATATAATTTTTGGCTATACAACACAAACTGGTCTGAAAATGACATATTTTGGTAGAAAAGTCATATCTCGAGTGCTATCCATTCAAATCAAATTTACATGAAAGATAACACAAACATCTAAGTTTGGGTATAAAGCACACTCTCAGAACATTGTTCTATAATTAGTTATGAATTTTTAAAAAGCAGTTTAGCAAGCTAAAATTTTAAAAACTCAGACCATGTTTTGGTTCATCCTTCCAGCTTGGTGCATGTCAAGTTTGAGCCTATTTTCTTAGCATGCATGTTGTGTATTCTTAAAACTCAAAACTCCATAACCTTAACATGCCATAAATCTCATAGACAACCTCATACAAACTAAAAAACACACCACTCATACTAAACAATCCCAAAATCTCAACCTTGACGCTTTTATTCTTGTGTTTTGGTTCATGATGTTATATTTGAGTTTGAGAATGGTGAGAGGGGTGTTGGAGGTTTGTAAGACCAGAGGGATTAAAGTCTCTCTTACCTTTTTATGGATTACGCCTTGGTGGTTAGGATCAAGGACTTGGCTTTCAAGCTTCTTGGAACCTACTAGCTCTTGTTCCTTCTTCCTTTTTCTTTCTTTCTTTCTTCTTCTTCTTCTTCTTCTTCTTCTTCTCTCTCTCTCTCTCTCTCTCTCTCCTTTGTCTATGTATGTATATACGCACTCACAGACACAATACACAGTCCCTTCAAAACAAAAAAAAAAAAAAGAAAATCTTAATCAAGAAAAAATAAATAAATGGTGAAATCATTAGAACCCGCCAAACCCAGTAGAGAAGATTTCATAGAACCGATCAAATCAAGGAAAAAAAACTATAATCAATGACCAATTTAAAGGACACCCATTATGCATACGCATAATATGGTACAAAAGAGAAGAGAAGGGAGTTAGGGAGGAAGATATGAAACCAGATTTTGTGCATTTGGAGAGGAGCTTACCAACAATTAATAGAGAGAAAAGGAGAAAGAGAAAGCACAAAAAGTAATCCGCATAAAACAATTGACCACTGCATCCCTTTTTATAAGATAGAGAGAGACAGAATGATTGAAGTTGTAAATAAAATAGACTTGTAACGGGATTGGAGGTTATAATGAGAGAATTATAATAATTTTGTTTGAGAAAAAGAGATTGTTTAGGATATATATTGATTTTTTTTTATTAAGAGATGAAAAAAAATTAATTAGTTTTTTTATGAAACTAAACAATGTAGCTTAAAAGTCGATATTTTTGCAAAAAAAACCAGCTTAAAAGCTATCTATTCTATCTATTCTATTATGCAAAGGAAGAATAGGTCTCCCGAAGTTTTGTAGACATTTTAATTTTTTATATTATTTTTAAAAATTAAATTTATTATTATTAAAAAATTAAAAAATTATTACTTCAATTTAACTTTTTAAAATTTATTAGCTACTTCAATTTATTTTTTTAAAATTTAGGAAACAACTTGCACACACATGCGTATCACTCTTTTAATAATAATATAACAAAAATTATTTAGAGTGTGATAATATTTATTCGCTTTTATTAAATAGGTGAAATATAAAAATAGTCCACTTAGTATATATTAGAAAATTTATTTATCAAAGATACTGCAAAATATTACTTATATAGTATTTCGAGAGTATCAAATAATTTGCCTCTTTTCGCACATGATGAACTTACTCTTAATTTAAATTTTATAACATCCTAAATTTGATGAGAATTATTCCTAATTTAATGAGAATTACTCCGACTAGCCCTTTAACTTGCAATTTCTAAAAAAAAAAAAACACAGGGTTGAAAGATGCCTAGTTACTATGACAATTTTTTGGCTCTTCCTGGTAAATTATATTCCTACTCTAATATGTACAAACTTTTTTCGTCCTTAATGATGGGGATGAAAATGATATCTACTTTCCTTTCAAAAATAAATAATAAGACTAGCTGCATTGTTTTCGATTATAGAAAGTAATGCCTAATTTGGCAACTTGGTTTTACATTATATGTCACGTCCCAAACACCAGGGTCATATGAAAGCCCACCAAAACACCGTTTAAGAAAAGAAGATATGCAGTTGTAAAACCATCAACTAAAAAATATACAACGTTCGGATAGAAAATTCCCAAAGTTCAACTCTTATAAATAGTAAACATGCATTCTTATACATGAATAAGTATTTCGCCTTAAGGCGTACGAAACTCGCCTTCTGAAACTGGCATCACATGTAAAAGTACATATCTCAAAAATAGGAAAACTATAGCAAGTCTTCCGTCACCACTGCATCTAGGTCAACTTCACATGTTCACTTGAAAATGGTTTTACAGCAAAATCTCACACCGTGAGCTAAAACCCAATAGAAACAGACTACATAAAACTGTAAAGCGGGTTATGCAATCATAAGCACATAAGCTCAACCACATGAGCTAAAAGGTTTTCTTCTAAAAAATTATCAGTTTTTCATCCTTGAAACTATGCATATCAACCTCACAGATATCATGCCACAATTAAGGGAAAACAATAAATAAACAGTGTTCTCCACTCGGGTCAAATAGCCGAGGAGAAAGAGATGAAATGTAATCCTATGTACCGACTCTGCTACACAAACAAATGTAAAAATTATAGACTCTTGTCAATTACCTTAGTCACCACTTAAGGCCTGCTCGGTAATGACAAGTTCTATACGTAGTCACGACAACGTAAACAACGCCATTCACGGAGGCAACCGACTTAGTATACGGGTTCACAACTCGAGGGCCCTAAGCACCCAGCAACCACTTAGTTTACGGGTTCACAACCGGAGGACACTAAGCACCCACCAACCTTGTTTACGGGAATTAACCCAAAGGCTTCAGACTTTCACTGAGGAGCAATGGAAGCCCAACTCAACACACCCACTGCCACGGTACATCTATGGATAACATTTAAAAACCACCCGTAAAACAATTTATACAATACATGTATAAAAAGAGATCGAATCCATCAACCATGGAGATCAAACAAAATATGTAAAAACATATTTTCATCAAAATGTTTTAGAAGTTGAGACTCCACCACACAGACTAGCTTCAAACCTTCAATAAAACACGTTTTTCTCAAAAGCCGAACCCCTTTCCCAAGAGGAACCCAACCTTTCTTCCCAAAAGAAACACCAAACGCCCACACAGGACCCCAGTCGATTGGACCTAAGCCCCCAGTAGACTAAAAACTCTCGAGAAAAGAAGAAAACCAAGACAGAAACGTGTCAGTCGACTGGCCTAGGAGGTTTAGTCGACTGACCTCCCCAAAAGATGATCCAGTCGCCTGAACAAGCCCAGAAAATATTTTTAAGCTTCAGTTTTTGCTTCCAAACCTCAAATCAAGCCTCCAAACATCCCAATAAACACCCTCGGACACTCGCACGTCCAAATCCCACACCAAAACCTCGAAGGAAAACTCTCAGAACACACTTTCATCCACCGAAACGATGAAAATGATTTTTAAACCACAAACCCGATTTAAACGCAAATCACTTTTCATGCATTTTTAAACGGTAGATATGCATAAGATTACACGTAATACCCTATAACAACTTAACAGTCTAGGATCCTACATCGGTGGGTTGAAAACTTGACGTCTCGATCCATGTGCAATGCCGAGCTTCGTCGGAATGAAATTCTGTTCAGATAGATGCGAAGACCACGGTGCCAACAACAAGAATCGGCTGTTGGACCGTCAAAAGTCAAATCTCGGGCCCCCGAGAAGTTAGAGAGAAGGTAGAGAGAAAAAGAAAGAAACTTAAGGAATAAGTTTTGAAAAATATCTTTTTGAAAATATCTAACTCCAGATGTTTATAGGCCTCCAAAATAATTTTTTTTTGAAATTTTGAAATTTGAACCGTAACTCCTAACAATCCCGGGAACCAACCCAGCATGGATATTTAAGCTCAAACATGTATCAAAACATATATAAGCACGAATGAACATGTTGAATATATATATAACTCAAAAAGAAATAGATCAGGGTCCCACAACTCTCCCCCTTAAGGAATTTCACCCCCAAAATTCGCTATACAGTCACGAGATAAATAGCTCAGGGTATCTAGCACACATCCCAGACTCAAGCTCCCACGTTACTTCTTCAACCCCGTGATGAAGCCATAGGACCTTGACATAAGCAATTGTTTCCCCCCGTAACACCTACTCCTTTGTATCCAGAATCTTCACTAAACGCTCCTCATAAGTGGCATCCTCATCAACCCGCAGTTCAGTCCAATCTAACACATGTGAAGGATCAGGCTCGTACCTCCGAAGCATAGAAATGTGGAACACGTTATGCACAAATGCTAGCTGAGGTGGCAAAACCAAACGATAAGCGACCTCTCCAACTCTATCTAGGATCTCAAATGGCCCAATGAAATGCGGTGATAGCTTCCTGCTACAACCAAACATCATCAAACCTCTACGTGGCGAGACCTTCAGAAACACATTATCCCCCACTACAAACTCTAAAGGTCACCTCATATGATCTGTATAACTCTTCTGGCAGCTCTGAGCTATCATAAGGCGTTGGCGAATCACGGCAATCTTCTCCGTCATCTCCCACACCATGTCTAGTCTCAAGATTGTGGTCTCTCCCACATCTGTCCAACACACATGTGACCTACACGGTCTACCATACAAAGCCTCATACGGTGCCATCCTAATACTGGATTGATAGCTATTGTTGTATGCAAACTCTGCAAATGGTAGATGATCATCCCAATAACCTATGAAATCAAGAACACAAGCCCTCAACATATCCTCCAGAATCTGTATAGTCCTCTCAAACTGACCATCTGTCTGGGGGTGAAAAGCAGTACTGAACATCAAGTTCGTCCCCAAAGCCTCCTGAAGACTCTGCCAAAAGCACGATGTGAAGCGCGGATCTTGGTCAGAAACAATAGACACTGGCACTCCATGCAACCAGACTATCTCTCTAACATACAATCTACTCAGTCTATCCACCAAATCTTTCACGTGGATGGGAAGAAAGTGTGCAGACTTCGTCAACCTATCAATCACAACCCATATGGCGTCGCGTCCTCTAGGTGATCGTGGAAGTCTCGACACAAAATCTATCATGACATTCTCCCACTTCCACTCAGATATCAGTAACGGTGTTAACAAGCCCGCCGGCCTCTAGTGTTTTTCCTTCACCTTCTGGCATATAAGGCACCGAGAAAAAAACTGGATCACATCTCTCTTCATTCTCGTCCAACAGAACTGACGACATAGGTCGTGGTACATCTTCGTGCCTCCTGGATGCACAGCAAGGCGAGAATGGTGACACTCACATAGTATATCTATACGGCATGACTTTGGCACAAACAGCATCCCAGCTAATCTCAGACTCTGATCTGAACCCACAACCTAACCTATTGTATCCACTCCACTAGCAGCATGATCTCGTATCATCTGAGCTTACTAATCCGTCTGCTGGACCTCTAGCACTCGTGCAATCAAGGCAGGTCGCAAAACTGTTGAGAACAAGGTTGCACCCGTCGCTGTCTCTCCAAGACATAGATCAAACTCCCGATCTTTCCAAGCATATCCCACTCACGTATAGCCACAGATGCTAACGACCCATAAGATCTCCTATTGAGCGCATCAGCCACAACATTGGCCTTCCCTAGATGATACTGCAAGTCAAAATCATAATCCTGCAACAACTCCATCCATCATCGTTGGTGCAAGTTCAGGTCCTTCTGTGAAAACAAGTGTTTCAAACTCTTGTGATCGGAGAACACCTCGAAGTGCTCACCATAAAAATAGTGACGCCATGTCATCAAGGCAAAGACCACGGCAGCCAACTCCATATCGTGTGTCAGGAAGTTCTTCTCATGCGTCTTCAATTGCCGAGAACCATAGGCTACAACCTCACCTCTCTACATCAAAACACAGCCTAAACCGTCATGTGATGCATCACAGTACACTGTATACCCCAAGCCTCGCAATGGGATAATCAAAACTGATGCGCTAGTCAACCTCGTCTTCAGCTCCTGGAATGCCAGCTCACAGGACTCACTACAAACAAGCACAACTCCCTTCTGCGTCAGACGCGTCATCAGCGCAGCAAGTCTTGCAAAATCCTTCACGACTCGCCGATAGTAACCTGCTAAGCCCAAAAAACTGCGGATCTCAAAGACGTTCTTCGATCGCTCTCAACCCATCACAGCATCTATCTTCGATGAATCCACTACTACTCCATCTGTCGACACTCCGTGTCCAAGAAACCTTACCTCAGACATCCAGAACTCGCACTTCTCGAACTTCGCATACAAGCGATACTTTCTCAAAGTCTATAGAACAATACGCAGGTGATCCTCGTGTGCCTCTCTAGTGGGTGAGTAGATGAGAATATTATCCACAAACACCATCACAAAACTGTCCAGATAAGGATGAAAGATCTGGTTCATCAAACTCATAAACGTAGCAGGAGTGTTCGTCAGACCGAACGGCATAACCAGAAACTCGTAGTGACCACAGCAACTCCGGAAGGCGATCTTCACTATGTCCTCGTCCCTAATCCTCAACTGGAGGTACCCTGATCTCAAGTCAATCTTGGAAAAGCAGCTCGACCCCTTCAACTGATCAAACAAATCATCTATCCTCGGTATAGGACACTTGTTCTTTACCGTCACTTGATTCAGCTTTCGGTAGTCGATACAAAATTGCAAGGATTCATCCTTATTCTTGGCAAAAAGAGCAGGAGCTCCCCACGGCCAAGTACTCCGGCGAACAAACTCCCTATCCAGTAACTCATGTAGCTGTACCTTTAGTTCACGCAACTCAGCGGTGCAAAACGGTAAGATGGCGTGGATATGGGAGCTGTTCCTGGAACCAACTCAATAGAGAACTCTATCTCGCATCTCGGTGGCAACTCGAATAGATCATTAGGAAATACAACTGGATAATCGCAAACCACCGGAGGTAACGCTCCTCGAACCCTAACCTCCTCATCCAGCTTGAGAGCTGCAAAGAGGGAACCCAAGTTGCCCTAGTTCCGCGCAACACTAGGCATAGATACCAAACTCTCATCCCGGTCGCCCACAAAGCAAAAGCAATCTCCCACCAGTGTACAAATCGTTACACTCCGTCGATCATAATCAAAAAAGGCATGATAGGTGATCAGTTAATCCATCCCTAGGATGACATCAAACGTGGTCATGTCTAGAATGATAAAGTCAAACTCTAAAGAACGACCGGCGACCTCCAACACGCAGGATCTACAAATAAGACTCAACATCACACTCCCACTGATTGGGTCTCCACGCTCAAAACACTACCCAACAAGTCTGGTTTCAAACCCAAAGCAGATGCAAAAGCAGATGATATAAACGAATGCGATGCACCTGTGTCGATAAGAACACTAGCCCATGATCTATAGACTAGAAGAGTATCTCTGATTATGAAGGTAGTAGCAGCAGCATCGGGCATGACCGGTGCTTTGAATGAACTGGGATCTGCAAGAACATATGCTCTGGCCTGTCCACTATGGCCCTGAACTATCGACTTTCTTCCCGATTGTACCGAGGCTCCCCTTCTGCAAATCTGGATGGCTGACGTCTCTGGGCAGATAGAGTAATAGGTGCTCCAGCTGTACTCCGCATACTCCCTCCTCTGGGACAGTCCCTACAGATGTGCCTAGACTGGCCACACTCAAAACATACCACCGGCCCCCTCCCCTGAGCCTGTGACTGAGACTATGCCTGAACTAGCACTGGACTACCGCACTCTGCCGCGCGGTGCCCTGGCCGTCTACATCTAAAACAAATAGGCTCTCTCTGATCCGACCATCCCGTTGAAGCTATGGGAGGCGTGGATGCAGAAGACTCTGGCAAATTCGACCCCACAGGATGAGAACTCGGACCGGATGTACGTCAACGCTTATTCCTGCGTCCCTGGAACTGTACACGTCCCCATCTTGCGAACCCCTACTGTCCCTCTCTCTGCGTATCTCGGTCAGAGTGTCTTCCACCTTCATGGTGGTTTTCATTAACTCTGTAAAGACCTGCATCCTGAATGTCGCCACTATCTCGGATAACGGGCCTCAAACCCCTCTCGAACCTCTTCGCACAAAACTCATATGTAGGTTCGATCTCATGTGAAAACCGAGATAGGCTAGTAAACTCAGCCTCATACTCAATCACAGTCATCGTCCCCTGCGTCAGAAAAAAGAAGTCCTCTCTGTAGCGATCTCTCAATGTCTCTGAAAATTCTTTCTCCATAAATACCTTGGTGAATGCCTCCCAAGTGCCCCCAACTGTAGTCCTAGCAAACTTTCACCACATGTGAGCACTTTTCCTCAACTGGAATGCAGCAAAGGTAACCCTCGGATCATCCTCCTCTATCTGAAGCGTGTCCAAGATCCTAGTAACCAACTCCATCCATTCAGTGGCTACTGTGGGGTTGAGATCCCCAAAAAAGGTAGGAGGGTCCAAACGGAAATATTCACACATCGCGACCGTCGCCCTCGGCTCAGGTACGCTCTCCCTTCCCCTAGTGGCCTCAGCTAGTTACCGGATGGAGCCGACCATCTCACGCAACAGATCTCCCCCGTCAACAAGTCCGTGGGGTGCATTAGCATCCCCAACTTCTGGGATTAGAACATCCCTTCGGCTAGAACCACGACCACGACCTCGACCTCGGCCTCATCCCCTCGCGTGGACATAACTCTATACGAAAGCAATATAACAGGATAAGCATCCGTACAACATGTGATTGCTAATGTAAAAGACATAATACACATAAGCATGCTAACACAAAGCCACTTAAGATCATGTCATCACATCTCACATACCGAGGAGAACCAACAAGAAAGACTCGTCACTCCGGATAATCTACTTAGATTCCTTGTTAAAAATCACGTTCGCGAAATGCGTCTCTAACATGACTCCCAAGTTTGTTAATCCAAACGCCCGTAGGCAAGACTAATCAATCCTAAAGTCCAACCTCCATATCCACGTATACACACTTCATGCTGAACAAGCTATCATGCATATGTTAACAAAGCGCTAAATCACAAGCAATCAAGTACACGCACATCCTCACAAAGGTGATGTATCCTCATTCTCATGGCTCTTAGGTATTCGAACCCATAGCTCTGATATCAAGTTGTCACGCCCCAAACACTAGGGTCACGCGAAAACCAACCAAAACACCATTGAAGAAAATAAGATGTGTAGTTGGAAAACCATCAACTCAAAAATATACAGAGTTTGGATAAAAGATTTCCAAAGTTCAACTCTCATAAACAGTAAACATACATTCTCATACATGAATAACTATATCACCTCAAGGCGTACAAAATTCGCCTTATGAAACAGGAATCATATGTAATAGTACATGTCTCAAAAATAGAAAAACTACAACAAGTCTTCCGTCACCACTGCATCTAGGTCAACTCCACATGTTCACCTAAAAATAATTTTATAGCAAAATTCCACACCATAAGTCGAAACCCAATAGAAACAGACTACATAAAACTGTAAAGCAGGTTATGCAATCATAAGCACATAAAGCTCAACCACATGAG
The DNA here is from genome assembly GCA_034768845.1 of Heliamphora exappendiculata. Lineage (NCBI taxonomy): Eukaryota > Viridiplantae > Streptophyta > Magnoliopsida > Ericales > Sarraceniaceae > Heliamphora > Heliamphora exappendiculata. The sequence goes on along the minus strand of JAOTRH010030326.1, from coordinate 1,017 downwards.
CTAAAAGATTTTTCTCTCAAAAACCATTAGTTTTTCATCCTTGAAACTAAGCATATCATCCTCACAGATATTATGCCACAGTTAAGGGAAAGCAGTAAATAAATAGTATTCTCCACTCGGGTCAAATAGCCGAGGAGGAAGAGATGAAATATAATCTTATGTACCGACTCTGCTACACAGACAAATGTTACAACTATAGACTCTTGTCCATTACCCTAGTTACCACTTAAGGCCTGCTCGGTAATGACAAGTTCTATACGAAGTCACGACAACGTAAACAACGCAATTCACAGAGGCAACCGACTTAGTTTACGGGTTCACAACCTGAGGGCCCTAAGAACCCACCAACCACTTAGTTTACGGGTTCACAACCCGAGGGAACCTACTCTGCGCACGTTTTTAAACTTTCACCGAGGAGCAATGGAAGCCTAACTCAACACACCCACTGCCACAGTACATCTATAGATAACATTTAAAAACCACATGTAAAATAATTTATACAACACGTGTATAAAAAAAGATCAAATCCATCAATCATAGAGATCAAACAAAATATGTAAAAACATATTTTTATCAAAACTGTGAGAACTAGGCAACCCAAGAGGGGGGGTGAATTGGGTCTTTTCTTTTTTAACAATAATTTAAAGCCCCTTTATTTTGAAATCTTTTAATATTGCAATATGAAAAGATAAGAAAGAATATAATCAATGCAACTATTAAAAGGTGAGGGATAAAGAGAAAGAACCAGACGTTAGGGATTTATAGTGGTTCGGTTTTATCCTAACTTACATCCACTTCTCAAGATCGCCCTTGAGTATTTCCACTATTCAGAATACTTTTAGATGTATTCCAAGCCTTTACAAGCTTCAAGCTTCTACTTGAGTTATCTGAATATTTACGGGCACATTCACAAGCCTGTTACAGCTTCAAGAAGATACTCTGAAAATAAACTCCTGTTTTCTTCTAATCTCTCTTGAACTCTTCTTTGATGAGTTTCACTCACTCACTCAAAGGCTA
>JAOTRH010030286.1:0-21152 GCA_034768845.1 Heliamphora exappendiculata | reverse complement strand
AATATAATAAATTTTAAGTTTATAATTTTTAATTAAACTTAATTTTAAACTACTATTGTATTATAAATTAAAAAAAACACTCAAGCCCGCCCGAGGCCTGCCCAAAGGCCTGAGGCCCGAGGCCGTAGCCCAAGCCCGAGCCCGAGCCCTTTACCCCTATGGCCTGGGCCGACCCCCGGATAAAAAAACCCAGCCCGGCCCGAAAATTTGGCAAGAGCCTGTCGGACCCGGGCCGAACTTGGCCCGCCCAATCCACGGCCGGGCCGGGCCGAGCTAAAATTACATGGCTAAGTCATGTAGAAGATCACAATCGCGAGCAGGCAATAAAAAATCTACTGGTTGTTAGAACTATGATCAAAATGGGCACTTTAAGAAACATTGCAGGCTGCTCAGTCATGTCAATTATTTGCATGCCTCCGTGGCTGGTACGTATTTTGTCTATGTAGCAGAGATGGTCACAATTTTTTACTATCCAAAATAAACAAATACCCGGTAGTACTTTTCATGCTACTAATATCACCTGCCATGTTTGAATCCACATATTCCTGTAGAGAGTGTCTTAAGCTGCCATTCGGTCAGAGCACAATGCATAATCTGTAATACCTTTAAGATACCTTAAAATCCACTTTCCTTTTTCCTAGTGTTCCTTGCCAGGATTAGATATGAACCTCCTCACAACTGCCACCGCATAGAAGTTTCTGGCCCCATGCATGTCGTGGCATACATTAGGCTACCTACGGCTGACATTAAGAGTGTCCATAGATTGGCCCAACCCGTTCAAACCGCACAATCCAACCCGACCAACATAATAATAGATGATTTTGCCCATGGTTTGGTCGGGTGATGGGTTTCTCAATTTTTTTTGAGTGGTGGTCGGGTAACAGGTCTTGAGTATAGTTACTCGCCGAACCCAACCCAACCAATAAATATTTAGTTTTATAGATTTTTAGATTTATTATGAGATTAGGTTGCTTATTGGTTTGGTATTTTTGTGTGAAATCTATGCAATTAGGGTCTATATGTTGTTTAGTTGATTACTTCATGATCTTTTGAGTTTTAGATTTATTAAAAATAAATATTTTTAATTAAAAAAGACTTATAATTGGCTAAAAAATAGAACAAACTCAACAAAAAAAGTTCAAAATAAGTAAGCCCAAACCGCCAAACTAAATCGCATCCACCCATGAACCCGTCAAATCCAGGGGCCTAAAACCACGAAACCCATTGGTCGGTTGCAGGTGATGAAGTTAAAAACACAATATATGTGGTCAGGCGATGAGTTAGAGGTCAACTCAACTCGACCCATGGACACCCCTAGCTGGCGCATAAGGTACTTTGGTTATGCTTCTATGCTCTTCTTCACTAAATGCTCTCTGTTCCATCGAAAACCTGAAGTGGCTTGCCAAAGATGTGCCGACAAGCTTAACACCATCCATGTTGAATCCCTTCATCACCCTTTCAACATACTCTTCTTGGGAGAGCTTTAACTTTCTGTTCACAGCGTCCTAACTGATTCTCATGCCAAGAATCTGTTTGGCTACCCTCAAATCCTTTATGGAAAACTCCTTGGTCAGTCGTGACTTGAGATTTTTAATCTCGCCCATGCTAAACTCTACAAGTAGCATACCATCTATATACAATAACAGTGGAAGATAAAATGCAAAGAATTTCTTAAAATAACAACAGTGGTTTGCATGGTATATGCTAAATCCCGTATGTGCCATAAAAGTATTAAACCTCTTATACCACTGCCTCACGGCATGTTTCAAACCATATACGCTCCTCTTGAGCTTACATACAAGAGTTTCTTATCTCTCTACTACATATCCTTGTGGTTGCACCATATTGATGTCCACATCTAGATTCCCGTGAAAAAATGCAGTTTTGATATCTAACTACTCCAGATGTAGGTTTTTCGCTGCCACAATGCTCAAAATTAATCTAATGGTTGAGATTTTCACAATAGGAGAGAAAATCTTTGTGTAGTCTATCCCCACCTTTGACTGAAAGCCCTTGACTACTAACAAGCATTGTACCTCTTGCTCCCATTAATCTCTTCCTTCAGTTCACTTATTCTGTAGAGCTGACTTATCCTTGGGCAATTATACTAACTCCCAAGTCTAATTTAATGATAGAGACTCCACTTCATCATCCATAGCCTGCTCTCACTCCTCACTGATATCAACTTGCAATGCTTCTTCAAAACATGCTTGTTCACTTCTATCTGTTAGCAACAAATAATTCAAAGACAATGAATATCGCACTACAACTTTACCGACACTAGTGTATCTCCTTAGAGGAGTCGATATCTCTGTTGTGGAGTTGATTCCGAGGTTTCAAAACTCTATCAGATATCCTCTGAAACTCAAAAGAAGTCTGATCCATATACGGTAACCTCTTTATGATCCTGTCTATTTTTTAACAAAACTGACTCGTTTCACACAATGTCAATACTCCTAACTGTTTTTCTATTTTCATAATCTCAAAGTGTACCTGTAATTATCAGTCCTGTAGCGAACAAAGGCACACTTTTTCGACGTAGGGTCAAGCTTGCTTCTCTTATCATGCTCAACATGACATAGGAAATATAGCCAAAAATATGCAGATGAGATAAAGTTACCTTTTTCTGTACATGATTCCTTTGGCACTACACCATCCAAAGGTAGTAAAGGTCCCATGTTGATCAAATAAGTTGTTATATTCACAACATCATCCCATAACTATTTTGGTAACCTAGCATACAACCTCATGCTCCTAGCACACTCTATGATTGTTCTATTCATCTATTCAACCACCTTGTTCTGTTTTGACTTCATCGGAACAGCCATAACCCTTCTGATCCCATTAGCCGCACAATAGTTCTCAAACTCACTGCTGCAATACTCATCGATGTTATCTTATTTCAAACACTTCATCTTTAGCCAGGTTTCATTCTCAATTAGAGCTTTCTATTTTTTGAATATCCCCAAAACGTTGGATTTATTTTTACCAAAATAAACCCAAAGTTTTCTTGTAGCATCATTAATAAATGTAACGAAATAATGGTAACCTCTGAAAGAGGGTACCTGAGACGGCCCCCATACGTCCTTATGAGCCAATTCCAATCGTTATGCTTATGATGTTCTTGCTTTTCTTATGAAACTTTCTTCCGCTTTTCGAAAACACAATCTTCACAAAAGGACGCCACCCCCGTAATTTCCTTTCTGAGACCATCACCTTCATCCCTTTTTTTACTCACGTGACCGAGCTTCCTGTGCCAAGCACCAGCATCAACCCTCAATCGACGCCACTGATATGCTACTGCACTAACCGAATAACACTTACAAGGTGCCTTCCCTCTTGGCACAGGCCAAAACCAGTGACCCCTTACTCATCTTCCATGAATTAGTTGTGAAAGATGTCACAACCCCATATTCTAACAACTAACCCACAAAAATCAAATTTCTTGTTAGATTGGGCACATGTCTAACGTCCCTTAGCTTCCGAGCTGATTGGTCTATCTGAGCGGCCTACACGTCCCCCTTCTTAATGACACTGCAGGCTTCATCATCCTCGAGATATACTCTACCGAAGGGTAAGGAACAAGGCAAATATCAGTTGTTTAGTGACAGTCAAAGTGTCATACATTTGGCAAAGAAATTGGCGTTCCACTTAAGAACCAAGTATATCGACATCAAATATCACTTTATATGGTCTCAATTGGAAGATGGGTTGTTTGATCTAGAGAAAATTCCAAAAGTGAGAATGGTGCAAACATATACACTAAAGTAGTGACGGTGGAGAAGTTGAAAACTTTTTCAGTTTCAGTCAGTCTTCAAGCTTAGAAGACAAGAGAAGACTCACACTGGATTCCTTGTTCGATTATAAGGCGACAACAATTTTTTAGTATTATAAGGCTTGGAGTAAATTTACTTCAAGTGGGAGATTGTAGAAAAAAATGAAAAAAATTAACCTAGGCACAGAGGCATCGATTGATCAATCTGTCAAAATATTGCAAGCTGTACAAGACGAATTGATGGATAGCTTGATCAGGATTGATAACCGATCAATTACTCTAGAGACCGATCAATCGGTCTGTTACAAGATAGCTTTATGAAAAATATTAGGGTTGCAATCGTTGATGTATTGTAACTTTTTCGTACAAGTTTGGTTTCATTCATTATTCTTGTATTTTCTCAAAGAACTAATGAAAAGGTGTGAGCGCGTTAACGTAGGCACAGTTTGCCGAACTACATAAAATCCTTGTGTTGTATTCTCGTGCTTGATTCTTATTCGCTTATTTCTTGTGTGTGATTGTCCGTGTTCTTGTGGGTGTCATTCCACAACATTTCACCCTGGAGCAAGTTGAACAAACCTAAAATCAGTTTTTATGTTTCAAAGTAGGTATAGTCCATAAATGATGGGTAGATCGATTATCTTAACGTTATGGGTATATAAAGCTATGCTTTAACAATCCATAGTTTGGATTTTTTTTTTTTTTTTGCTTTCGAAAAGAAAAAAGGCACAAAGGCCCTAAATGAGGACATAAAAAGCGAAGAGGGAAACACATATATAACGGTAAATTACACCTACCTCCCCTTAAGTTTTAAGCTTATTTCAGGGACCTCCCTTGAAGTTTCTGAAATGACACTGCACTCCCTTCTGTTTTACTTTTATATATCACCTTCACCCTTCCGTTAGTTGACTGTTAGTTGACTAAATGAAAACTGATTTTATTATTGAATATTTTATATTTTTTTTCTATCTTACCCTTGTATATATAATCAATTTCCCATTACACTCCTCTCTATCTACAATCTCCCTCTCTATCTACAATCTCTCTTTGTTCCCCAACCATCAAATTACAGTTCAATCATCCCCAAACCCTAATTTATAATTTCATTTTGAAACCTAAATCTCTCAAAGAATCGGACTGAGGTCGGTGGGATTGGGATTTAAGAATTTTATGAACTTTTCTGCGATTGCCAAAGAATTGGACTGAATGTTGGGATTTCCATTTTTTCTATCTCACTCCTCACCCACTCCCTCTCCCTCAAGCGTCAGATAAAAGCAACCCAGCATGTTCTTATCCTTCAAAGCCACCGCAACAAACATCTTTTATGATAAAAAGAAAATCCAAACATCTTTTATGCCCTAAAAGAATGACACCAGGGTGAGATCATCACGATTTTGTTTGAAAACGGGGATCGTCGTATTTGGTATGATAGTTTCCCAGTGAAATCAAACAAGAATAACACGAGACCATGTGATTCAGATCACGCATGTTTGGTATGATTCGAAATTCGACAGTAGCAAAATCAAAACAAGGAACAAACACAAGCGCCGTCGATGAAGCTCAGCCTGTACTTGCTCAGGTCAGGAATCCCAACACCACCACCAACGGCGGCGACCTGGTGGTCGAACACCCACATCCCTTTGATCTTGGGTTCCCATTCGTTGATGGATTTGGGAAGTGTTTGGGTTCCTAATTTGGGTTTTGTCCTTGGGTTCCAAATTTGGGTTTTGATCTTGGGTTCCAACTGAAATTGTTCCTAATTTGAGCTCCTCCCTGCTCTGCTTTTATTAAAAAAATGGGGGTGGTGGAACGAGGAGGGAGGGAGGAGGAGGGAGAGGTGGTGGTGGGTTTTAACTTTGGGTTCCATGGCATTTTACCCATTTCTTACTATTCCGAATCTGCTCCAACATCCATAGATGCAAATCTTGAGCTCCTCTCTAGCTTAATTTGCAAATTAAGCTTATTGATTATACCAAACGGGGCCAATGACAAGCTTGTGTAACGCGTGTGAACAAACAAATGAACATTTCCAGACTGTTGTACAACAGATTTTAATTTCTCACTGTAGCTCTGCAAATATCATCAATGGCGCCTAAACAACAAACAAAGCCTCTCTCTCTCTCTCTCTCTCTCTCTCTCTCTCTCCCCTTTAGGCTTTAGCTTTGGAACAAATAGAGATCACCGCAATCTTCATTTCTTCATTCTTTTTCTGTTGATTTGTTGCTTCCAATCTGATTCGGGGAAAATCAGAGAGTAATTAAGAATATATATGTGTGTGTGTGTGTGTGTGTGTGTTGTAAAGATATCATTGGTGTGTGTGAGAGAGAAACCCATTTGGTTAGACAAGGGTAAAATAGTAAAAGTGCATTTTTTTTTAACGGCGTTTGCTTGACAACACTGATAGGGGAGGTCATTGTCATTTCAGTAACGTCGGGGGAGGTTCTTGTAATAAGCTTAAATCTCAAAGGGAGGCAAGTGTAATTTACCCAATATATAATTATAACTTATCAAAAAAGATATTAACTCTGTAAATTATAAGCATATACACTGATGCTTACATCATGAGCAAAGCGTTGAGGAGAGCAAAAGTATAAAGATCATGGAACACTAGATAACGGGAAAAGGAAGTGAAAATTTTTGAACTTTCACATTTCAGCTACAAAAATTAAAGATTCTCAATATAAAATGTAATTTGAACAAGTAAAACCAAAACGCAGGCAACATACTCATCCTAAACTGTATGAGTTAAATTGTTGAAAGGTTTATGGACAGAGTCTATGAAATATATAGCGAGGTTTAGGTTTGCAATTATAATCCATTTGATGTATATGCACATTAAGTGAGCAAAAAAATTAAGAGAACTACAACTGTATAACCAAATGGCAAAAGAAGACCCGCAGAACAAGAACCAGCCTCAAATGGTTGGATACATCTTTAAATACAAATAGGGGATATCGAGAGAGAACCAGGTATCAGTTCAATCCATAGATTTAGTTTCACTATGTGGCTAGTGATGCTGCATCCTGACTGAAGAGGCCGTCTTCAAAGATCCCTCAATAATTTGGCTAGGGAATTTTATGTTACAACTCACATTCTTTTATTTAGGTAAGACTGTGACAGCTATCCAGTCTATTCAGAAGAGCATGAAGGTATTGACTGTGGTTCTTATCTTACCAAAAGAATGAGAAGTCATAACATATAGAGCATTTTCATATTAAACTTAACATGCAGTCAAGTTTAAAAAACTCAAAATTACCCCAAAAAAGGTTTAAATAACTCAAAATAGCCACAGACAGTTCAACTCTTGAACTAATAGTTTAAAGATTACAGAATGGTATCTTGAGGATGCAACTCAGCTCTAACATTTGAAGTATGACACCATACTCAGACTAATACTAATCCAATCCATTTTCATGGAGGTACAGACCCACCGATTATATCATCTGCAAAGGCCTGGAGTTGTCTCAAGGTAAATCAAAATGTCCTTGTTGAAAACAAAAGTACTGATAAGTTGTTGAGTATGTCTTGAATTTCCCAAAAACAAAGGCCAGTGGTAGTGGAGCGCTAGCTAGGCACTCGAGCACCAGACTCTAGAAGCCAGCACTAGTGAGGTGCTTGAACGCCACGACAATAGAACCAAGCGCTAGCGGGACGCTCTAACGTCTCGATGTTCAAGGACTTACAGCATATGGCACTAATACGTGCTTGTTGAGCACTCGAGCATTGCCACGACGATCGAAAGTTGTTTTTTAGAATTTTTGCTATAGGCTCATATATATGGACCATTTGTTTCATCTAGGGTGAAAGGTGATACACTAGAGAGGCCCATAAAGAGGCCAGCGAGTATAAAAGAGAGACTCAGCTTGAAGCCAGAAAGTGAGTAAGGCTTTGTAATCTTTATTGATTATAGTGTATTGATTTCTCTTTGTCCCATCGACGTAGTTACATCGCCGAACCACGTATACATTTGTGTTCTTTGTGATTGTTCGTATTTTCTATTACTTCGTGTGGATTGAAGTCAACGGTGCGCCTGCTGCACAACAACTGGTGTCAGAGCTTTTGGTTAAGGCTTAATCAATCGATTGTGGTACAGATGACGAACATCAAGTACGTAGTCGAGAAATTTACCGACAAAAATAACTTCTCATTGTGGCAACAGCGTATAAAGGATTTTTTGATCGGACAATGAGTTTCCTTCCAAAGCGTTACTCAGTAAGGCATAGAAGATGATCGACAACAATTGAAAGGAACTTGATGTCAGGACTACGAGTGCAATTCGGTTGAATCTAGAAGATGGGGTTATTCACAATGTGATCAATGTAGAGACGACTAAAGAGATCTGGCATAAGCTAATTTTGAGGTTAAGGTGGATGAGGAGAATTAAAGCGATATTCCTATTAGCATCCCTTTCTACATCCTTTGATCATCTTGTGATATCGTTTATGTATGGTAAAAAGATGTTAAAATTGGAAGAGGTGACCAGTGCTCTCTTATCACATGAAAAGATGAAAAGGGATTATGAAATGAATACAGAGATATTGGCTGTGACTAAATCTGAGTCGAGCCGAGGAAGGAATAAGTCAAATGAGCAAGGTTCTAACAGAGAAATATCTCAATCCAAGTCACGCGCAAAAAATGATGTGGAGTGCTTCTACTGCCATAAAACTGGTCATTGCAAGAACCAGTGCCAAGAACTAAAGAAACATATGGAGGAGAAGAAAGGAAATGCGCCTTCAAAGTCTGTCAGTTTTGTAAAAAAGACATCAGATAGTGAGGTAGGCATAGACTTACTTTCATTATCTCCCAGTTGCGATTTTTTATCTGAATCTTGGATATTGAATTCGGAGTGCTCTTACCATATGTATCCAACAAAAGAGTGGTTTAAAATGTATAAACCCTATGACGGTGGTATGGTTCTAAAGGAGAATGATGCATCTTGCAAAGCCATTGGAATTGTTACACAGAAAATCATGATGTTTGGTGGAATTGTGAGAGTTTTGGTGAATGTCAAACATATTCTAGGGCTAAAAAAATGATTTCTTTGTAAGTTTTGGACTCTTTTGGTTGTGGGTACATAGAAAAAGGTGGAGTAATGAAAATTAGTAAAGGGGCTACGGTGATCATAAAAGGACAAAAAAGTTGGGAATCTCTACAGAGTAGTACGGAACACAGTGGTAGATGAAGCTGCCCTTACTACACCGGTAGAGTCCAGCACGAACGACACAAATTCTGGCATATACGGCTTAGTCATATTAGCAAGCATAATATTTGGAGCTTCACAAGAAGAAAGCAACAGCAAGAACAGAAAGAAAAACCCTATATAGTTGTTAAAGGCAGAGAGAAACGAACTCACAAAACTGGCACTGAAGGTATGGTCAACTTTACCCTAACAACAAATCGTGGAAATCCTTTGTTTTACAAGAAAGCTATAAGCAGTTCAGATAGAGATAAATGGTGGATAGCTATGTCAAAAGAGGTGGAGTCACCACAGAAGAATAGGAATTGGGAATTGGTAAAATTCCTAAGGACAAGAAGGCTATTGATTGTAAAATGATTAAGTTCAAGCATTGTTCGAACTTGTTCTATGTTTATTTATACTGATGATCAAAGAGGGTGGGACACCCATACTTGTGAAAGAGATGCAGATCGAGGCGACTTAACCGTTTTTAAAGATGGTTGAGAAATTTAAACTAAGTTGGAGATTGTTGAGTTTGTTTTGAATTTCCCAAAAACACTAACTCAGCGCTAGCTGGACGCTCGAGCGCAGGACTCCAGAAGCGAGCGCTAGCAGGCCACTCAAGCACCGCGACGACAAGACCAAACACTAGACGAGCGCTCAATCACCGCAACATTCAGGAACTTGTAGCATATGGCGTTAGTACGAGCTCGTTGAGCGCTCAAGCACCGTTGCAACGATTGAAAGTTGCTTTTTAGGGTCTGTTTGATTGTCTGGAGAAAAATTGACGAAGATAAAATACTTTTGGATATGTAGTTGGACATGGAAGACTTCATATATAACCATGGATATGTATTACCTACCATTTGGAATATGTCGTGTTTGTTCAGGATTGGATATAGTTATGTAGATGGAGAATTATAAATTAGTTTTTGTAACCATACAAACAAAAAAATACCCATCTATAGTCACCAACAATTTGAACAACAGTTTATACATACCAAGAATGGAAACCAAATAAAAAAATAGAAAAAAATATATGTTGAAAATAAGTACTTTTTTTTGTACTCGCAATGTAAGTACAAAAGACCGGGAAAAAAATTCATGAGAGGCATGTACCAAAGCTTTTGCCATTGCTGCAAATAGCCAGGAACAACTCAACATGTGGCCTCTCGTTGCCGGCATTGTTAGGTCTTCCGAGTTATTTGATTCCCAAACCCATTCGGCCATTCCATCCATAGTTTCCCAAGGGCCGAGTCTTTTCCTTGAACAAGAAAGGATTTTGAACAAGGACCCACGTACGAATTGAACGACAATTTGGAATTGAAGCCTGCCTGGATATGCTAAAGGGTAAGTTGATCTTTTTAATATGCAAGATATATAGTACTTGAACCCCTTTGGTATTACATATCCTGTCATATAAAGGGACATAGACATCTTTTGGAATTTATATTCCCTTTCTTTGAAGAGATCAAACACTAGATATGTGGAGCTCACTGTATATTATATCTGTTAACAGTGATTCTTTTCTATTTTACTTTATTTCCTTAATGGTATTCTTGTACTTATCTTTGATATAATAATATATAAATGATATGTGAGTAAAGGAGGCTAATTAGCCTCTCTAACTCTTTCTTCTCATCTCTTTTTTTCTTTTCTATCTCTTCTTCTTTTTTCTTCAAACCCTAAATGCATATTCTATTATTCAACTTAGTATCAGAGCGTCCCCAATCTAACTCTAGAAGTATTGTAAAGCTTCAACCCTTATCGCACAGAGAAAACGCCGCGCTGACGCCATATTCCGTACGATGATGTCAGTGCCTGTACGAACGACAACGAGTGTCACTCCTCTGGTTCGAATTGCCTCAGTCTACTGGTCCTTGCAATGATTTTTTCTTGATTTTTTGAAGAAGATTAGTATATTTCCCGATTTTTCAAAGTTTTTCGCAGTTTCAAAAACACTAGGGTTTCGATCTGTGTTTCGCGACCTTGATCTTGGTTCTTGGTGGTCGCGATCCAACATATGGGTGCCGAAACTCTCTTCTCAAGTCAGATCTATGCTCGTTTGGTGTTTTTCGTCGATTTTTTATCAATTTTTCGTCGATTTGAAGCTTGGCGCCCACTGTTCTTGCCTCGCCAGCCTACGATCTTCGTCGAATCTTGTTATTTGTGGTTTCTGATGATCCGAATCCCCTCTACGGGTGCCGAAACTCATGGTCCTTGTCAGATTTGAGCTTATTTGATGATTTTAGAGGGTTTCTAGGTGTTCCTTGTTTGTTTGAGGGACCGCGACCCCTTATTTTTGCTTTAGTGCTGCCATTGTTCATGATTCAGTTCTCTTCTCTTGTTTTTTGCAACTTCTTGGAATTACTAGTGTTTTTGGTTGATTTCTCGTTGTTCGGCCCTCACCGGTTCATTTCTGAGTTGATTACACTTGTTGCTTGAGTTGCTACGGCTGAGGAAAAAAACTTAGTGATCTCAAAAATGATGACTTGTCACGATGTGTCACTTCTAATCGCCTTAATGGTGTTAACTATTTAGCTTGGGCACATGTCTTTCAGATTTTTCTCAAAAGCAAACAGCGGTTTAAGTACATCGCTGATCCTCCTCCACCCAAAGGGGATCCTACCCATTCTAGTTGGGAAACGATTGATTCTATTATTATGGGTTGTCTGTGGTATAGTTTGGAGCCTCATATTGCTACTACAGTGAAATTCTATGATACTTCTAAGCAAATCTAAGACTCTCTTGCAGATTCTTTCTCGAACCAGAGCAATGTATCACGTGTTTATGAGTTATATAAGTAGATTTTTGCAACCAAACAAACTGGAAAACCTTTGTTTGAATATTACATTAAGCTCAAGAGTCTCTAGGATCAGTTATTGCAGTATCGTCCTTTCACTACTGACTTACTGGATCAGAAACGCTAATGAGAAGACTTCATAATTGCCTCCTTACTTTCTGGTTTAAATTATGACCTCCGTGGGTTTAAGGACCAAATTCTGGCTAGTAAGACTTTGCCTACTACATCGAATGCATATTCCCGGTTGTTACGTTCCTCGTTGGGCCAATCTGCTAATATCCCTGGTCCTTCTGCTCCTCCATTTGCATCTGAATCTTCTGCCTTAGTTTCTACCAACGGCGGTCGTGGTTCCTTTCATAGTAGTGACCGCAGTAATTGTGGTGGACGTCATTTTTGCAGTAGTTCTTGAGGTGGTGGTCGCAGTAGTCGTCATGGTGATAGAAAATGTGATCACTGTGGTAGTACTAATCATATTGAATCATATTGTTGGGCTAAGTATGGTAAACTTGATTATGTTAATCAAGTTACTGATAATATACCTCAGCCTCCGCTCTATCTCCGCCTCTTCTCATCAGCTGCCTTCCGCTTCTAATTTTTATGGTGCTCTCACTACTCAACTTAGCGAGATTGTTCAGACATTGCGATCTATTTTACCTCCATCTTCCATGGCTACTTCAACCAATTCAGGTAATGTTGCATGTGCGGCTCTTACATCTCCTTCATAGGTCCTTGATTCTAGAACTAGCTCTCACATGTCTGGTAATCCTTCAATTTTTTCTCATTTAACTCGTATCAAACAACATATTGTTTTACCTGATGGTTCATCTTGACTTGTGCAGGGGACGAGTGTTCTACATCCATCTCCATGTTTCTCATTGCCTTCTAATCTTTATGTCACTAATTTTTCTTTTAATTTACTCTCCGTTAGCCAGTTAACTAAAGCTTTACGTTATTCAATAACTTTTTCTCCCACTTCTTGTGTTTTTTAGAACATCCAGACCAAGAAGATAATTGGTTCGGGGCATGAGAAGGATGGCCTCTATTATCTTGATGTTGCTTCGCCTTCCACTTCTTCATCTGTTTTGAGTGCTACAGTCTCTCCCCTTCAGTGGCATTTGCGTTTGGGCCACCCCTTTATGTATAAGCTTAAGTTGGTTATTCCCAGTTTAAGCCATCTGTCTGTTTTTAATTGAGGCTTGTTAGTTAGGAAAGCATCACCGTAGTTCTTTTTCTACTAGTAGTCGTAGTCATCAGCCAATGTCCTTTGATGCAGTCTATACGAACATTTGGGATCCTTCTCGAACTCCCAGTAATAATGGATATTCTTATTTTGTTATTTTTGTTAATGACTATTCTCGCATGACTAGGTTGTTTCTATTGAAAAGTCAGTCGGAATTACCTTTTATTCTCCCTCGCTTTTATAATGAAATCTATACCTAATTTGGCAAACGAATCAAGGTTATTCAATCTGATAATGCTCTTGAATATCTCCAATTCAGTGTTGTTTCTTTTTGTGTTGATCGTAGTATTATCCACCAAATCATGTGTTTACGCGTCTCAACAAAACGGGGTTGCTGAACGCAAACATTGTCACTTGTCAAATAATGCTTGTACCTTATTGTTTCACACTACGGTACCCAAGCAGTTTTGGGGTGATGTTGTTATTACTACTTGCTTTCTTATTAATTGCATGCTTTCTGTTGTCCTCAATGGCCAGTCTCCATTTTTCTTGTTATATCCGACCTCCTCGCCCTTTCCTCTCACCCCTCAGGTTTTTGGTTGTACTGCATTTGTACATGTTCTTGATCCCGATCGTGATAAATTGTCTCATCAGGCTCGCAAGTGTGTTTTTCTTGATTACTCTCGTACTCAGAAAGGTTATCGCTGTTATCACCCCAAGACCCGCCAGTATTTTGTTAGTGCTGATGTCACCTTCTTCGAATCCACACATTTTTTTACTTCCTCCAGTCTCCCGTTGTCATCTGATTTCATATGTTGTCGTGAAGGGGAGTCTAGTTCTTCTCCTACTCTACCTTTACCTGTTTCTATGGCCTCTCCTTCCTCTTTACCTACTTCTCATTTGTATGTGTATTAGCGATCTAGTGCTCGATAGGTTGTCCCTTATGGTCCGGATTCATCATCGTCTTTGGTTGAGGCTCCTGCGTTCTCACCCCCTCTGTCTACATCCTCTGACTTACCTATTGCCTTGCGTCGCGATAAGCGTGCCTATACTTAACACCCTATTGCTAATTTTTTGTCCTATGATCATCTCTCTCCTTATTTCTATTATTTTGCTTTTACCTTGTTGTCTATTTCTGTTCCTTCATCCTATAAACAGGCTATGTCCATGTCTGGATGGAAAACTGCTATGGATGAGGAAATGAGAACTCTCCATCAGAATCACAGTTGGGAACTTATTTCCCTTCCACCGGAGAAGCAAGTTGTGGGTTGTCGCTGGGTATACACCATGAAATACCTTCCCGATGGGTCTGCTGAGCATCTTAAGGCTCGGTTGGTTGCTAAGGGGTACACTCAGACCTGTGGTATTGATAACTTAGAAACATTTTCTCCTATGGCTCGTCTTAACTCCATTCGCATCCTTCTCTCTATTGCGGTTAGTCGTTCGTGGCCCTTATATCAACTTGATATTAAAAATACATTTCTTCATGGCAACCTTCAGGAAGAGGTATATATGAACCAACCGCCTGATTATAGTGTTGATGGTAGTGCCCATCTTATGTGTTTGCATAAGGCACTTCATGGTTTAAAACAATTTTCCCGTGTTTGGTTTAATTGGTTCAGTTCCATTGTACTTACATATGATTTTCAACGTTCTACATCTGATCACTCTGGCTTTATTCGCCACTTTTTCGGAGGCACTATTGTGTTGATTGTAGATGTTGATGATATTCTTCTTTCGGGTGATGATGCTGCTGGCATTCTTGATCTGAAAAACCACATGGCCACACAATTTCATACTAAGGACTTGGGTGCTCTTCGTTATTTTTTTAGGATTGAGGTTGCTCGTTCTTTTAAGGGCATTTCTCTTTCTCAACAAAAATATATGGTTGATCTTCCTTCTGAAACCGGCCTTCTTGGTGCTTAGCCTATTGATACTCCCATGGACTCTACTGTTAAACTTGATGCTGAACAGGGCAATATTTTTTATGATCCTGGTCGATATCGACACCTTCTTGGCAAGTTAATCTATCTCACTGTTACTCGCTCGGACACTACCTTTGCAGTTGGTGTTGTGAGTCAGTTCATGCATGCTCCTCGGCAACCACATTTTGAGGCTGTTTGTCATATCTTACGCTATTTAAAGAATGCCCCAGGCTGTAGTTTACTTTATCAACCATCTGATTCTTTGACTGTCACCAGGTTTAGTGATGCTGATTGGGCCAGTAGCCAATCTGATCAACGATCTACATCAGGCTATTGTACTTTAGTTGGTGGCAATTTGGTTACTTGGCACAATAAGAAACAAAGTGTAATGGGTCGTTCTAGTGCTGAGGCCGAATATTGCGCAATAGCTCACACTGTCTCTGAAATGTTGTGGATTCGCTCTCTTCTTCGAGATTTTGGCATTTCTACCCCACTTCCTATGCAAATATTTTGTGACAATTATGCCGCCATTTTTATTGCTAATAATCCAGTATTCCATGAGCGCACTAAGCATATTGAAGTTGATTGTCACTTCATTCGGGATTTGTTATTGCATAAACAGATTGCCACACCTTATATCCGTTCGGAAAACCAATTGAGTGATATTCTTACGAAGCCATTGCCACTGCCACGTTCTACTTTTCATCGTAAGCTTATCAAGTTAGGCATGTTTAATATTTATACTCCAACTTGAGGGGGAGTGTTAAGAGTAATTCTTTTCTATTTTATTTTATTTTCTTAATGGTATTCTTGTACTTATCTTTGACCTAATAATATATAAATGATGTGCGGGTAAAGGAGACTGATTAACCTCTTTAACTATTTCTTCTAATCTCTTTTCCTTCTTTTCTATCTATTCTTCTTTCTTCTTCAAACCCTAAATCCATATTTTACTATTCAACTATATCTATTCCTAACCCTCTTATTTAGTAAACAAACGACCCCTTAGGGTTTCTGCTTGAGGCTTATATATATGGACCATTTGTTTTGTCTAGTGCGAAGGGTGGTACACTAGAAAGGCTCACAAAGAGGCCAGTTAGTGTAAGAGAGAGACTTAGCTTGATGCTAGAGGTAAGTGAGGCTTTGTAATCCTCATTGATTATAGTTGATTAATTTTTTCTCATCCCAAGGGCGTAGGCACGTCACCGAACTACGTATACTTTTGTGTACTTTGTGATTGTTCATATTCTCTATTATTTTGTGTGGATCGAAGCCAACAATGTGTCTGCTGCACAACAACAGATGCTGATGTCAGAGATAGCCTGAACTCTGAAGACATGCAATTGTTGCTTTCATCAGGGTCAAAGGTACAACAAATCCAGAGAACAAACATCTAAACTTAAAAACTTCAATAAATTATGGATTGTTTTAATCCACATAAAAACTCCAATTGAACATGGAACACGAAGCAGTAACTACAAGAAAACAGATAAAGGTTTATTTTCCCAGACCTCCCGACGTAGAAGCAAATTAAGGGAGGAACAGTAAGCTTTCCTCAATTGGCCCAAGCAGTTCTTGTCAAGGCTCTGCAAATGCAAAGAAAATATGGAAGCATTCAGAAAAGAAGAGTAAATAAGAAGGACTAAAGAAAACTATTTATAATTGGGAAGCTCTTGTGTAAGTTGACCTTCAAGTGTTGCAAAAGGCGAGCATACGTCCTGCATTTATACCGAAGATCGGCATGATCAGGCCTCTTCAATTGTCCCCGCTGTATAAATTCAACAAACAAAAAACTCAGGATTCCTATTCCAAAAACTGGCAATTTCCAAGAATAAAGCAAAATCCCTTTTAAATACCTGAGAGAAGTAACTTTTTTCACCTATCATGAAATCCACCAAACTAGCAAAATAGTTTTTCAAGAACTCAGATGCTCTCCGAACAAAAGTAGTTTTTAGTTTTTCAAGTTCTGCACGCTTCTCTTTAACCTGTAAACATTTGATCTAGCACTTTTAGAAAGAGATGATATCTTAAAATTGTATCCACATTAGACAAATCTGCAATCCACTTCAGGAGCAGTAACAGATTTTCATGATCAGTTAAGAAAATCCTGAAGAACATAAATAATAATAATAATAATAATAATAATAATAATAAAATAAAAAAGAACAGAAAACAAGGGTCCTTCAAATTGATCTTCCCAGGTTCACACTACTGACTCATGAAACCTGTGCTTAATGTAGTACCTGACAGAAGAGAGGAAAGAAAGAGAAAAAAGAACATGTGCTACACATGTAAGTGGGCTCCAGAATCCATTAGCTGAAACAGCTGATAGTTCAGCAGCCAGCAGCTATGATAATCATGTAGTCAACTGCGGGATTTCTAAAGGAGAACCGAAAGATAAGGGTGAAACGAGATGTTATTTTTATTATTAAAAAAATAAAAAGCCAAAGTGGGGATCAATTTGTAAGCATTGCAGGAACTACTTAAGCATATACAGATATTATGATACCAAGATAAATATTCAGCTCATCAAAATAGCCAATGATTTGAATTGGAAATGCCCGTATGAGTAGTTCATGCTTTCCTGAGGAATTATATGAACTTATTATTCTCATAAAATCTTAATGCGGTCAAAGATAACAACTATTTATGGAATTACCAACATTTTAAAATGGGAAAAGGGCAGGAAAATACTCTCTAAAATCTAAACCAATATCTTCATCCAGAAAATAAAAAATTAAAAAAAAACATTAAAAAATGATAAATCTACAGCGACGATGATTTTAGATACATGATATGGCTCATGAAAAAGGAAAAACCAGAACATGCAAAAGTCACTCTCTAACAAGGGCCCATAAAATCATATATTACCTAACCCGACCAGACCGACAAATCCAACTGCTAAGTATGCAAACAGATGACATACAATAGATTGGCCCAAATCCGGAAAGCCACTCGACCCAGCCAATTTTCTTTAACCAACACAGCCTGGATGGTTTCTAAACGTAATATTGCCACTTCTGAATACACAATTATTTATTATGCTATTAGAATAACTATAAGCATCAACTCGATAAAAAATCTCTTATTAACCCACAGATACACCAGGATGTATACTATGTAAGTGGGGATCAGTGGCGGAGGGAGCAAAGGCCCAGTGGGTACCTGTGCCCCCACTGAAAATTGAAAAATATTATGAACAATCTTATATTTTATTATTTATCATTCTATAATTGTATGTGTGTCCTACACAATTACACTACATTCACAAAAAAATATATAAAATATGATTGATCTCATTGAATAGTAAAATATAGATTTAGGATTTTAAAAAAGAAGAATAGATAGGAAATAAGAAAATAGATGGAAAGAAACAGTTCAGAATAAGTTAATTAGCCTCCTTCACCCACGCATACTTAGATATTATTAGGTTAAAAATAAATACAAGAATGCCATTAAGGAAATAAAACAAATAGGAAAAAAACACTATTAACAATCCCCCTCAAGCTGGAGCATAAATATCAAATATGCCCAGCTTGATAAGCAAACGATGAAAAGTAGAACACGGCAGCGGTTTCGTAAAAATATCACCCAATTAGTTTTACGATTGGATATAAGGAGTGGCAATTTGTTTATACAATAACAAATTCCGAATAAAGTGACAATCAATTTCAATATACTTAGTGCGCTTATGGAATATCTTATTATTAGCAATAAAAATAGCGACTTGATTGTCACAAAACATTCGCATAGAAAGTAGAGTAGAAACACCAAAATCCTGAAGAAGAGAAAATCCACAACATTTCGGAGGCGATGTGAGCCATGACTCGATATTAGGCATAAGCACTGGAACGGGCCACAATACTTTGTTTCTTACTGCGCTAAGTAACCAAATTGCTACCAACTATGGTACAATAGCCAAACGTAGATCGCCTATCAGAGCGGTTACTGACCCAATCAACAACACTAAACCCGGTGATAGTCAAAGAATTAGATCGTTGATGAAGCAAGCCACGGCCTGGGGTACTCTTTAGATAGCGTAAGATACGACAGAAAGCCCCAAAATGTGGTTGACAAGAACCATGCATAAACTGGCTCATAACACTAACTGCATAAGTATGCCCAGGCAAGTAACAGTGAGATAGATTAACTTGTCAACAAGGCGCCGATATTGACCAGTATCGTTAAAAATATCGCCATGTTCAGCATTAAATTTAACAGTAGAATCCATAAAAGTATCAACGAGCCGAGCACCAAGAAAACCAATTTCAGAAAAAAGATCAAGCACATATTTTTGTTAAGAAGTCGAAATACCCTTAAAAAAATGAGCAACCTCAATCCCAAGAAAATAGCGAAGAGAACCCAAGTGTTTAGTATGAAATTGTATGGCCAGGTGATTTTTCAAATCAAGAATGCTAGCAGCATCACCACCCGAAAGAAAAATATTATCAACACATACAATCAACACAATAGTGCCTCCAGAAGAGTGACAAATAAATACAGAGTAATCAGATGTAGAATGTTGGAAGCCATAGGTAAGTACAACCGAACTGAATCAATCAAACCAGGCACGAGGGGTGTAGGGACCCGGTCCCTTGTAATTTAAATGGATTAATTTAAAACTCCTTATAACGCGTTTGGTAGAATATGATTGGATGTTTAATTTTGGGGGAGAATTAAAATTTGATCATGGTTATGATTGCTGATAATAATTATACGCTTGTTTATGCATGAAAATAATTATTATGGGTTAATTGAACGAACCTTGTGGCGTTGGAACAAAATTAGAAAACTATTATTTTTTTTCCTTGGTGTGCATCTCAGCGAGAGACCGATCAATCGGTCCCGTGACTGATCAATTGGTCTATGACAGAGAGCAACTTTAAGTTCGGGTTTTGAGGTCTTTCTCTCATTCCTATTCTCTCTTCCTATCTCTAGAACGAATGGTAAGCCCTAGGTTGGGTTTGATGGTCTCTTAGATCATTCTTAACTCCTCAAGAGTAGATTTCTTGCCTTTCTCCCGAGTGAGCACCCGTTGGAGGGTGAAGACACATGTTGGAAGCTCCAACTTCGCGACTTGGTTGGAGATTCGGTTGATTGGAGCTTGCTTGGGTCGATTTCTTGTGGTTTGAGCATCAAAAAGGTAAGATCTATGACTACTCATGAACATTGTTGGATATGAGTCGATTATTTTGAATCTATATATGAAATCACAATAAATCTATGTTTTTTTTGGAACCCTAGGTTAGGGTCTAATGTTAGAGTACGTTAAATCTTTGATTTGGGGGTGATTTAAGGTGATTGTAATTTGTTGTTGTTGTTGGATATAGTTGGGTTTGAAGGATGAGAAATTAGAGTTTGGTATTTTGGTTAATCCGTGAAAAATTGGAGGTTTTGGATTGATGAACTCAATGGTAAAATTGGTTAATAATTTGATAAATTTTGTGTTGTAGGAGCCTATTTACATGTATAAAATCCATGAATTCGGTGATATTTGAAATTGACATAATAATGGGCTGGGGTTTTGAATAAACCATGTGAACTTGTTGAATTTTGGGAACCACAAGGCGTTGATTAGGGGTTTAAAGCTAATTTCAACCGAATATGTGAAACATAAAAAATGGAGAGTGTGTAATTGGTTTTAATCCTGTGTGTTGGGTGTTGACGAGAAGAACCATGTTTGGATTGGACTCGAATTTGGAATTTTGAAAATGATAATGTGAATAAACCGATTTGGGATCCGCGGATCGTAATTATGGGCTAGTTCAGCTCCTCAGTGAAAGACCAAAAAACTGCGCAGTGAGTGACCTATCCATCAGCTAATAACCGAGAAAAAGGCGTTAGTCGCGGCGGGTTATAAAACACATTTACCACTTGGCGAACCTCGGGTGGCCCAATTGGTAGTAGTCATGCATGGGTCAATAAGCTCGTCCGGCATTAATTCTTAAAATTCTAAAATCATGATTGGGTTGGATACTTGGCCCACGGTGAAAGACCATAAAAAGTATATGAATTGAATTGGGTTAGATACTTGGCCCACGGTGAAAGACCGTAAAAAGTAAACGAATTAGATTAGGTTAGGTAATTGTCCCTCGGTGAAAGACTGTAAAATAGTCCTTGAATCGAGTTAGATTGTAAAACCATAAAATGATTGAGATATGAAAAGAATGTTAGTAACTTATTATTATTATATTACTATTATGTTATTATTATCCAGCGTGTGTAGGTGTATGATTGTAATAGTGTTCTCTAAATTGATTATAAATAAGAGCTCGCCTACCTATTAGGGTACG
>JAOTRH010030275.1:0-21153 GCA_034768845.1 Heliamphora exappendiculata | reverse complement strand
TCATAAAATAAAAAACTAATTTTATTAAAAATAAAATTAAACACTAAAAACATGATTTTCAGTATACCAACCCTAACGAGTAAAACCTCAAACCAACCCCAACAGCAAACCCACTACAGCAAAAACTCAAACCCACAAGCTACCAAACCCAAAGACAAACCACCACCAATCACCACAACTAACACCCAAAAAGGAAAAGCCACAACCAGCCCCATCAACAAATGACACACCAACATATCAGCACTTCATGGTAAACAAGCACAACATCAACAAAACCAGTATAGAGTCATTACAATACTATCTATAAGTGTGTGATATATATATATATATGAAATCGTCCATGAGAATGAGATTAATAAGGAAACTAAATAAATACCATGTAATCGGTGGTGATGAAGGGATCATTGATGGCAACGAGCTCAACATCGTCTCTTTATAGCACCACTCTTTCCACCAACCGGCAAATCCTTCCAAATTCCGTAAAACATAGTTTCAAAAATTTACCATTTAAAGATCAACCAAACTCTCTGACAAGGTTCAAAATGCAAAACAAAAAAGAATTGAGGATAGATCCGGTACCGTTGATCCCGATCTTGATCTTGCATGTCCAAAAAACCAAAAGAGCTGAGAGAGAATTAGCATTCGACAGTGAAAACTAAAAAACCCACATTCCACGTTTGTGGATTGCTGCGGGCATTGCATACAAACAATTTAACTTATATTAATAATTACACATAAGTATCATCGATATAATAAAGAATGTGAATTATATTAGTTGAAGCTCCTCATCAATGTAGAATAATTACTCATAAGTGACCTAGTTTTAAAGGGAGTAGAACACATTATATTAGTTGAATTTATGTAAATAAAGAAAATCAATTGATAATAGAACTTAAAAGATGTCATTCAAATAAATGAGTTCAAGTATTAAATCAATACAGGTACCTGTTGGAGTAGACTCATACATCCTTGTAAAAATGAGCCGGGTGTCAGTACATAACAAAATTTTAAAAGAAATAATACTCTAGCTCCTTGCTTGAAAAAATGAGAATTCATACATAGGAAATACTAAAAAATGAAGAAAATGATAACACAACCTACATTAATACCAGCAAGGTTTGAATCTTTCCTCATCTTTTTTCCAAACTTGCTCTTTTCCAATGCAACCAATATAACTGGAGAGAGCCGAGAAATAACACACAACCTACATTAATACCAGCAAAGTTTGAATCTTTCTTCATTTTTTTTCAATCTTTGTTGTTTCCAATGCAACCAATATAACTGGTTGCAACATGAATTAGAAGCAGCCATTGTAAATAACAAATGAAAACTCATTTAAATGCGTAGTGAGATACCATTGCCAAATTTTCATGGAGTAAGGATCATAATAAATCTTAGTACTACTTAGGCAACTTTGGTTGAATTTTGAGTTGAGTAGCAGTGTAGCACCTACACATCACAAAATCTTGTAGAAGCTAAACCTTGCCATCAAGTAATCATTATATCCATTAAGAGTCTAAGAGATGTTATGGAAGGTCTTTCTCGGTAAGGACCTGGTACGTGTATATTTTATGCTTACATGTTTCCGGTTAAGTGAGGAAACGGAATTAAATTTAGACATAGGTGTTATAAAATTATGTTTATTAATAGTTAACTTACTGGCATGTGTAATTGAGATACAAGATGCTAGATGACGATAATTTGAGGCTAAGTAAAACTTATTAATTTAATTTCTTGAAATATGGGTTTAAAAATTATATCATGAATGTGGAATTAAATTATGAAAATGGATCATTAAAGCTAAAAATATAAAGAAGAAAACCAAACAAAACCTAGGATTTCTCCCAGACATTCTGGAGAATTAGAGAGAGAGAGAGAGAGAGAGAGAGAGAGAGAGAGGGATGAGAGAATTAAAATAAAAAGGAAGGGAATTCCACCCCCACCCGGCCGACCCTCTCTCCCCTTTCTTTTGTTCTTCATCCTTCATCTTTTTCTTCTCATAGAGATTGAGAAAGATTAGTGGAACCCTAGTCCTCCTCACTCAAGTTGGAAGATTTAGAGATTAATTGGAAGTTAGTCAAGGCAGATTAGAGTTCAAGCTCACAATGAAAAGCATTTGAAGCTTCAAGAGGCAAGAACACTCACATTCCAAACCCTATGAGGGGATATTTGAAGATATTTCAAGCTTTAGAGCAAATCTAAGGTAAGATTTAGATTATCTTGTATGTTTTGTGTTGATTTTGGTTGATACTATGTTTACATGAGTAAAAATCTTATTGATTTCATGCATAAGTGGAAAACTTGATAGGTGGGTATGGGTTGAGTGGGATTTTTAAGAAAATTATAGTTTTGGAAATGGTTAGCTATGAATTTGTGAGTTGATTGTTTAAAAATGGAGCTTAAACAACCTAAGATTTCATGTTTTTGCATTAATTTTGGGTTTGGATAGGTTTTGGCTTGAAAACCTAGAGAAAATCAATTTTTTGGTATAGGACCGCTTGATAGACTAATCGATCGGTCTATCGTGCGGTATGTTCCACTAGTTAAATTTTTTATTTTCAAATTAATATATCTCTCTCATCCGGACTCCGAATGGGGTCAATTTTATATTCAAATTGAAACTCCAGAAGTCCTCTTTTCAACGAGACTACTCTCACAAGAAAATTCTTTTTGTAAAAAAAGTTATGATCAAAATAGTGAGAGTATGTTAAAATTTCATAACTATTTTTCACCTATTTTTAGCCAAATACCTTAGAAAAACTTATTTTCTTTATTATTGGCCCTTTTACTAAACTTCCAATCCCTTGAGCTTATAGCACACTTATATATATATATCTAGATTGTGTTGGAAGGCATGCATTGAGTTAGTTGATTGGGCTTTCTATTACAATAAATATGGGTTTCAAATTGATACGTATATATATACATGATGGGTGTTACCTTTTTAAAATAATGTGATCTTTTTGCTATCAACTTTGTGTTCTTGGTGCTGGGTCACATGGTAGGAACGTTATGAAATATGAGAAATTTTTAATGAAAGTTGTGATATATATGATGTGGAAATTTAATGAAAAATTGGGTTTAGAATCAAAATGGTATATTATGGCAATAATTGGGAGAGGAATCATTTGTGGGTTGGACTCCCGGGTTTTTAATCAATAATGAACCGTATGGATTAATGTGAATTATGTTGGCTTAGCGGGTCCGCAGTGAAAGACCAAAAACTTGCACAAGATGGGGACCATGTGCCCACGGGTTAGCCCCCGAAACGTGGTGTTCTGTCGTGGTGAGTTATAGATCTATCTATTACTCAATGGCTTCGCGTAGCCTATTGGAATTAATAGAGAGGGGTTTCTATGAGCTACGCCTAGCACCGGTTCATTAGAAGTAATACAATTTTTGTGAAAATTGGAAAATTAAAATGAATGATTTATGGATAGAAAACAAAGAGATAAATGGAAGTACTTTTGTGTGCGTGTGCTAAAAAGGAAAGAATTTGAATTATGTGCATATTTATTTCAGTTACACCCATCACACCTCACAAATCATGCATTATATATGAGTTAATCTTTATCCTACGAGTTTCGGCTCATGTATGTATATATCAAACCATTTTAGGTTCCGAAGAGCGGGGTGACACCAAACCTGTGGATGCTTTTGGGAATGACCAGTAGATGAAGCTACATTGTCATATTTTTTTTGTACACAAGAAAATGGAAGTGATGAAATGAAAGTGTTGTTGAATGTTGAATGAATGTTATCTCAAACATTTGTGGTAAACCAGGGAATGAAAATTTGGAACTTTAATCGTTTTGTAAGTCCGTGTAAGGTTATATTCAATGTTTCTTATATCTTGAGACATTGCCAATAGATATAGTTTATGTATGACGTGTTTTGGATTTAGTTCACGAACCCGGGTTTGGGTCGTGACAGATTGGTATCAGAGCTCTAGGTTCGAATATTTAGAAGCCGTGGGAAGTGAGGACGACCTTTTATGAGAGTTGTTTGATGATCATTAGGCACCACTACACGGCATGGTTTGTGTGCTTGCATGGGATTATGGTTGTACTATTTTGCACATGTTATGTGTCTATATGAGCATGGAGGTTGAGTCTTGAGGTGATGTGGCTTGCCATTTGGCGTCTGATCAACTACTTTGGGGTTCAAAATAGAAAAGCGTTTGGCCGACGTTCTTTCTATGAGAAATCTGAATTAGTTGCTCGGATTGTCGCGTTACTTTGAGGCTTCCCCTTGGTATGTGTTTATGTGTTAGTGTGATTAAGCTTGAGTGCGGTTAACCCTGTTTGCGTTTAAAAGTTAAATCTATTTGAAAGGGAGTGTCTATTTGTTTACGAGTTATGTATTGACAATCATTTTTTTTTCGTATAGTGACGCCTCCTAGGCAAGAAGGAGGTGGAGGTAAAGGTTGTGGTCGCGGCCGGTGGCACAGGAGAGTGCCAGTTCTTGAAGAAGGGGATGTCAACGCCTCGCAGGAACTAGTTGGGGTTGCAGAAGCGAATCAACAAATATTAAATGCTTTGAGAACTTTGATCGGGGCTGAGGCTAACCAAGGGGGAGCACGAGATGCGAACGCAAGAGCTGCAATGATGATGAGAGAGTTTCAACGCTTGAACCCTCCTACTTACGCTGGGGAACCTGACCCTAGAACGGCAACAGATGGTTAAAGGTAGTCACCCGAATCTTAAATACTTTGCAAATAGTGGAAGACGACCTTCGGGTTGGTTTCTTTACTTTTCAACTCCAGAAAGAAGCAAATGACTTGTGGGAGTTTGCTAAGACGACAACGGATGGTACATGAGCAACTTTTACAGCGGTATTCCTAGAAAAATATTTTCCCAAGTCTATTCGAGATACGTATAGAGAGAGGAATTTCTATCGTTGATACAAGGAAATATGTCTGTTTTGTAATATGAATCAAAGTTCACAAGCTTGTCAAAGTTTGCGCCAAAAATGGTGTCAACGGAAGAATTGAAGGCCAAGAGGTTCGAAAGGGGTTTATGACCCGCTATCTGAGAGAAAGTGGTAGGGTTTCAGTTGAGGGTTTTCTCGAAAGTAGTTGAGACAGCCATGGTGATAGAAAGTGCTATGGCATGTAATCGCAGGATCATAGAAAAGAGGCAACGATCGGCGGCTAGAACAACACAATCTGAGGGACGACCTTATAAGAGACGAAGATTGGAACAGGGCAATACTAGTTCGGCGCCGCAGATATCTTATCAGACCCAACGCTCTGTACCCACCCCATCTGTGGCCCCGACGGCACATTTGGAGCAAAGGGAAGTTGCATGTTTTGTTTGTGGGGAGCAAGGGCACCGGGCTAGGGAATGTTCGCAAAGGAAGTAAGCACCAAGGCAACAACAGAGCTTGACACGGGGCCAACCTCAAGAGAGGGGACTTATCAAATGTTATCAGTGTGGTCAGGAGGGGCATGTTAGACGTGACTGTCCACAAGGAAGAGCTAACCGAGAAACATCTACTACACAACCTTCTCAGCAGCCGACATACAACCAACCAACTCGACAGGCCGGGACGTAGGTATTTTGGGCTCCTGGGGAAGCAACTTTGGCACAATCTGTACGTCAACCTACGGATAGAGGACGGGGAAGAACACCTGGAATCCAGGGAAGGGTTTATGCTATAGTTGAAACGGGTACTTCATCAACTCCTGAGATACACGAGACTACCAGTACCCCAGTGATACGAGGTACCTTGTTAGTTTTTAATTCTTGGGCTCGTGTGTTATTTGATACTGGTGCATCACGTTCATTTCTCTCTTCATCATTCGTATCTGCTTTGGGTTTACCTGTTGAGATGTCAGACATTGTTGTAAGTGTTAAAACACCCATCGGTGATAGTACAACGTTAAGGTGTGTATGTAGGGGATGCGAAGTAGTAATAGCCGATCACCATCTCGTGTTCAACTTTATTATACTAAAGATGTTAGGGTTTGATATTATTCTTGGAATGGATTGGTTAACTACCTTTCGTGCGTTTATAGATTGTGGTCGACGAAGGATTTTCTTATATACACCAGAAGGAGATTCTTTCTTTTACATGGGAGATAAAGATGATTATATGACACCTCAACCCGAAAATGTGAACCATTCAACAAATGTGCATACGATCCTTTCCACCCTTTTGATAAGGGATGATCCTTCCTTACGAGGAGTGTTTCTACTGGTGGTGAGCGAGTTTAGAGACGTATTTCCAGAAGAATTGTTTGAACTGCCGCCACATAGAGAAGTTGAATTTTCTATTGAGCTTATCCCGGAGACTGTTCCAATTTCGGTGCCATCTTATCGCTTCGCTCCAGCGGGGTTGAGAGAAGTGAAGATTCAGTTGCAGGACTTCTTAGATAAGGGCTTCATTTGCCCTAGTGTTTCGCTGTGGGGAGCACCGGCGTTGTTTGCCAAAAAGAAGAACAGCTCATTGCGATTATGTATCGATTATCAAAAGTTGAATCAATTTACGGTGAAGAATAAATATCCAATGCCTAGGATTGATGATCTATTCGTCCAATTGAAGGGCTCTGCAAGTTTTTCGAAGATTGATTTGAGATTGGGTTATTATCAATTAAGGGTTCGGGAGGATGACATACCTAAGACCGCTTTTCGTACTCGTTATGGACATTACAAATTTTTAGTAATGCCCTTCGGTTTAACGAATGCCCCCGCAACTTTCATGGATTTAATAATTCGAATCTTTTGGCCTTACCTTGATCAATTTGTAGTGGTTTTCGTTGATGACATTTTGATTTACTCTCCGACTCGAGAAGTTCATGAGGAGCATTTACATGTGGCGCTCCAACTTTTAAGAGAACATAAGCTTTATGCTAAGCTTGAGAAATGTGAATTTTGGTTACCCAAAGTAAATTTTTTTGGACATGTTGTGTCGAAGGAAGGAGTGACTGTTGATCCATCCAAAATAGAGGCCGTGCAGGATTGGAAGAGACCACAAAGCGTATTTAATATCAGAAGTTTCTTGGGCCTGGCAGGGTATTACCATCGTTTCGTAAAAAATTTCTCCTGTTTACTGTCTCCCTTAACTCGACTCACACGAAAAGGAGTTAAATTCACGAGGACTGATGCTTGTGAAGATGCTTTCCAAGAATTAAAGAATTGATTAACCAGTGTGCCGATACTAATCATACCTGAGAGAGGTCTTGGCTATGAAGTATATTGTGACGCATCTCATTAAGGGTTAGGGTGTGTTCTGATGCAGCAGGGCAAGGTGGTGGCGTATGGATCGAGGCAACTGAAGACGCATGAAAGGAACTACCCAACACATGATTTAGAATTAGCAGCAGTTGTTTTTGCATTAAAGATGTGGAAGCATTATCTTTATGGAGAATGATTTAAGGTTTTCTCCAACCATAAAAGCCTCAAATACTTATTCTTGCAGAAGGACTTAAATTTGAGACAGAAAAGATGGATAGAGTACTTGGGCGAGTATGATTTTAGTTTGTAGTATCTTTTAGGCAAGGCAAACGTTGTAGCGGATGTCCTCAGTCAAAAGTCTTTGAAGTCTTTAGCCCAAATCGCGATACGGGAATGGAAAAAGTTGGAAGAAGTGGGAAAATTTGACTTTAATCTTAGTGGGGCCAAGGATCGTGTTACTTTATCCGCTATGGTCTTTCAACCTATATTAATACACCATGTCATGGGGGCTCAACAATTTGACGAAATCTGCATATTTTCTCCCGATGCGTACAACCTACTCGATGGATAAGTTAGGAAGACTTTATGTTCAAGAGATTGTACGATTGCATGGTGTACCCATATCGATAGTATTGAATAGAGACTCCTGGTTTACCTCGCGATTTTGGCAAAGTTTACAGGCAGCTTTGGGCACTAGTTTACTCTTTACTACATCATTCCACCCTCAAACTGATGGGCAGTCCGAGCGTACGATTCAAATTTTAGAAGATATGTTGTGAGCTTGTGTGTTGGACTTTGGTGGTTTGTGGGAAGATCACCTACCTCTAGTTGAGTTTGCATATAACAATAGTTACCAAGCAAGTATCGAGATGGCCCCGTACGAAGCCTTATATGGAAGACCATGTAGATTTCCATTGTGTTGGACCAACGTTGGAGAAGCCTCACTATTAGGCCCCAAATTGGTGAGGGAAACAACTGAAAAGATTGACACAATTCGAAAGCGTTTGATTACGGCTCAGAGCCATCAAAAAAGTTATGCCGATAGACAGAGACAACCATTATCATTTGAAGTAGGAGATTTTATATTTCTAAATGTGTCACCGAAGAAAGGCTTGGTAAGGTTTGGCAAGGGTGAACAGTTGTCACCATGATTTATAGGACCTTTTGAAATACTTGAACGGATTGGGGAAGTAGCGTACCGGCTGGCTTTGCCACCGCGGCTTTCATCTGTACACGATGTTTTTCATTTGTCAATGTTACGAAAATATGAGCCCGACCGGTCTCACATGATAAAATGGTCAGAGTTGAGCCTACAAGACGATGTTTCTTATAACGAACTACCGGTGAAGATTTTGGATACCCGGCAACAAGTTTTATGAGGCAAGACTTTATCCTATGTAAAGGTGTTATGGCGACATCACGGTGTGGAGGAAGCGACCTGGGAGAAAGAGTCAGACATCCGTTCTAAGTACCCCGAGTTGTTTGAGTCTTAAGGAGGATTGAAATTTCGGAGAGGAAATTCCCAAAGGGGGGAAAGTTGTAAGGACCAAGTACGTGTATATTTTATGCTTACATATTTTCGGTTAAGTGAGGAAACAGAATTAATTTTAGACATAGGTGTTATAAAATTCTGTTTCTTAACAGTTAACTTACTGGCATCTGAAAGTATAATTGAGATACAGGATGCTAGATGACGATAATATGAGGCTAAGTAGAGCTTATTAATTTAATTTCTTGGAATATGGGTGTAAAAATTATGTCGTGAATGTGGAATTAAATTATGAAAATGGGTCATTAAAGCTAAAAATATAAACTTAGGATTTCTCCCAAACATTCTGGAGAATTAGAGAGAGAGAGAGGGTTGAGAGAATTAAAATAAAAAGAAAGGGAATTCTACCCCCACCCCGCCGACCTTCTCTCCCCTTTGTTTTGTTCTTCATCCTTCATCTTTTTCTTCTCATGGAGATTGACAAAGATTAGTGGAACCCTAGTCCTCCTCACTCAAGTTGGAAGATTTGGAGATTAATTGGAAGTTAGTCAAGGGAGATTAGAGTTCAAGCTCACAATAGAAAGCATTTGAAGCTTCAAGAGGCAAGAACACACATTCCAAACCCTAGGAGGGGAGATTTGAAGATATTTCAAGCTTTGGAGCAAATCTAAGGTAAGATTTAGATTATCTTGTATGTTTTGTGTTGATTTGGGTTGATACCTTGTTTACATGAGTAAAAATCTTATTAATTTCATGCATAAGTGGAAAACTTGATAGGTGGGTATGGGTTGAGTGGGATTTTTAAGAAAATTGGAGTTTTGGAAATGGTTAGTTATGAATTTGTGAGTTGATTGTGTAAAAATGGGGCTTAAACAACCTAAGATTTCATGTTTTTGTATTAATTTTGGGTTTGGATAGGTTTTGGCTTGAAAACCTAGAGAAAATCAATTTTTTGATATAGGACCGCTCAATAGAGAAAATCAATTTTGGGTTTGAATGAATGTTATCTCAAACATTTGTGGTAAACCAGGGAATGTAATTTTGGAACTTTAATCATTTTGTAAGTTCGTGTAAGGTTATATTCAATGTTTCTTATACCTTGGGATATTGCCAATGGATATAGTTTATGTATGACATGTTTTGGGTTTAGTTCACGAACCCGGGTTTGGGTCGTGACATTCTCAACAATCTATTGTGCACATAATGGACACCTTACCTCCAGCAATGAACTTTATATTATACTTGGGTGTCATTTCTGCCTTGTTGGAAATTTCTTTAGTATACTATCTCTTCTTGTATGCCAAGAAGATCTTTTACCATTAAATGATCACTCTCATGTGTTAATATGGTATTAGCCAAAGAGATCCTAAGCAATGGTTTCGCTTAACACCAATGCAATTACTTGAAGGTACATCACATGGGAAGACAGACAGACGGCGAGCAAAACATTATTTCTATCATATAAACTTATTCGCATCTCCAATTTTGCGTGTGTTAATTAATCTAATTTCGTACAAAAGATGCAATTGGCCATTAATAAGCTATTCAATTAAATCCAAAACCTTTACAGTCTTGACAAATTATAGAATAAATGGACAACGGTCCACTCATATAATTTTCTTGCTACTTAATTATATTAATACCCCACTCAGAAAATGAAACTCTTGATCCTTGGCTATAGAGAATGGGCATAAAAAAGAAAAGAATAAGAATTTTAAATACTACACCACTATGGGTTAAAGTAACCAATATAACTAAGGCCTTCACTCAATTAAGCACAAAGTGCAACCATTTTTACCTATAGTCATAGATTTATGAGTCACTAATAAAATGAATACCAAAATAAAAATCCATCATATTATGAAAGATATTATAAGATAATTCCATTAATGCAAGATGCTATTAAATAAATGATCAGCAAACGTGAAATCCCCAAACCTATAGAATTCCATTTATTCCAAGTTCAACAAATAGAACCACACAAAAAAGCCAAATATTACTAAGTATGTTTGTTTCAAAAATGACAGAAAAGACTGAAGAACATCCTGGGATTTAACTCATTAACTGTGTCATTACGTTGAAGCCAATCATACAATAAACTCGCACAACTTCGCTTCGCACACTACTTAGCACAACTGGACAATTTATGGATATTTCTTTATAAGCTCTCAGCAACAAATAATCTTAATGAAACTTTTTCTTTCTTTAATTTTCCAAGTTTTCATAGCAACCAAACACTCCTGAAAATTATATAAACTAATTAACATAGAGGAACTTAGTCTTGTATCGAGAGGATTAACAGATACTGCACAAGCGCGAACAAGCACCTCATTAGGCTTCAGATCAAGAATGTCGATGTCATTACCGAGCTCGAGAACATCAGGCCCGCTGAAGTGTGGCAAAAGAACCGCTCTACAACTAGTAATGATACACCTAAACCCTAGCTTCTTCGAAGACGATGACAGCTAGTAAGATCCCCAAAGTGAGGGTATTAGCCAAAGAGATCCTACGCAATGGTGAGAAGACAGGCAGACGGCGAGCGAGAGCTAAGCTTGGTGGCACTTAGAGCGCTTTAAAGCAGTGCCACCACTGGAACAGAGGCTGCGGATGGCCTCTGACTCGGCAGGGCAGGCCACTGCCACAAGGCAGTCCGCTAGTGGTTCAGGTGGCGGCACGCCGCCTCACGCGGCAAACCCTTTTGAGCATAGTGAGGATTCTGACCTTCGGGGTCGAAAAGGGTGGGGGGGATTAAAAAGTTTAATTTTTGTTTTAGTTAATTTCTAATCACATTTATAAATAAAAAGTGTGCTTAAAAAATTAATTTATTATCACGTTTTTTAATAAATAAGGTAAAAATATATATATATAATTTCATTTTATTTGATAAAGAGAGATTATAAATTTTGCTCATATTTTTTATCACGCTTTTCTAAAAGGTGAGATTTTTTTAATTTTTTAAGTGTAATCTTTTAACATTAATGTAGTAATGTATGTTAGCACTAATTTATTGAATGAATTAAAGAAAAAGATTATGTGCTTAGTGTGGATGTGTAAACTAAACAATTAATTAAAAAAATTAAACTAAATGAAGGAAGTTAAATAAGAAACAAGGTTAACTATATAAATGAAAGAAAATACGCAAATCGAAATTGAATTTAACCCGATTGCTCCAGAAGAGAGGGAATTGAGTTAGAAATATCGAGGATCCAAGTAGGGTACCTGGATTGCAAAGGAATACTCAAGTCGGGAAATGTACTTCAATGGTTCAATCCTCGGATGGTGATCCCAGACTAAGGTTTTAATGTAGGCATTGGCGGTTTGAATCTCGATATTTCGGCAGGGCTTCGATGTCGAAACTCGAAATTGCTCGGCAACTCGATAGAGTTTCTCTCACTAAAATTATGTCC
The DNA here is from genome assembly GCA_034768845.1 of Heliamphora exappendiculata. Taxonomy (NCBI): domain Eukaryota; kingdom Viridiplantae; phylum Streptophyta; class Magnoliopsida; order Ericales; family Sarraceniaceae; genus Heliamphora; species Heliamphora exappendiculata. Next base: position 9,079 of record JAOTRH010030275.1, on the reverse strand, counting down.
TGAAAACGTACTAGGGGGTACGGTATTTACAGAATTCTTCAACCAATGTGATGTTGCCACATTTTGGGACATGTCAAGCCATTTGGAGTTGGCGGTCGCCAGGTTGAACATGGCGATTGCTATGTCTAAAAAAGGTTTCACAAGGTTTTAATGGTGGTTGCCACAATGTAAGTTGGCAGTCGCCAGGTTGGAAGTGGTGGTCGCCACTTTTACCTAGGGTTTCCAATAGGTTCTATTGGCGATTGCCCCAATGAACATGGCGGTCGCCACATTGGGAATGACTTGCATAACAAGTTATCGATGGTTTAACAAAATTTTATTTGGTTGAAGATTTTTGGACAATTGGGTTCAAATACCGGGCTTGAATTACTTTTTTGAGGATCGAACTGAAGCACTATTCCACCTGTTTTCATCATCGAATTCACCTAAAATTTGACGGGAACAAATTGGGGTGCCTACAGTTGCCCCTCTTTGATATAACTTGCATAGCAACGCATGATGCAAGTTATATCAAAGATCCAGAGACTAACATCTATTTGACCGAGCCGTCAATCTTAGGCCACAAACATACAAGCATACATATGATGTTGGTTATACTCGAATTTCCATTGAGCGGCCTACGTACTCCTTTGCAAGGGATTACACCAAAACGTAGTTCGCGAGACAAAAATACAGAGATGCAAAACAAGAAACGTGATGTAGATGCTGATATGATCGAACAAATCCTAAAGATTGAATCAAAATCTAAAGGAAGCATAAACAAGCAAGTCAAAGATCGAGTTAAGATCTAAGAATTCGGCTGGGGATAAAATAATTAAAAAGATCGAGTTAAGATCTAAGAAATTATCTTAAATGAGAGAGAAACAAGGAATTGATAGGTCGAGTTAAGACCCAACAATTTGAAATGATAGTGAGGTAAAAACAATCAAAAGTCAAGTTACAGCTTAAAACTATTCATACCGAGAAGAATAACCATGAATTAATAGGTCAAGTTAAGATCCAACAATTCGGAACGAGGCACGGGATAAAAATAATCAAAAGCCAAGTTACAACTTTAAAATTAAATTTATCCGGAGAGAATACCACACAAAATTTTCTTTAAGTATCTTGGAAAACACCCAAGATTTATTTTTTAGAACACACAAAATAAAAAGGGGTTTTTTAAATATTTTTAAGGGAAATTATTATTTTTTTGGGAAATCATTTTTGTTAACAAGATATTTTAGAAAATAACACTCATGAAGTCAACACGCACAGAAAAGAAAACACACAAATAAACGTATGCTAGAGTAAAATAAACACACATAATAAAAATACTCAAACAGGTCCCATAAAACCCTAGAAACCCATGATTGACAAACTGACCTGACGTGACCGTTGCGTACCTGGCGATCACCAAGCCCAAACCCCCTTGACATGGCGGTCGCCATGTGTCGCTTCGCTAACATGGCAATCGCTCACTTTGGAAGTGGCGACCGCCAACTTCAAAACGCGCATATGTCTCTTATCCCGCGCGGGTGAGGTTTCATCCTCTCACTTCTCACTCTCTCTCTTGCTTTCAAATGCTCTCAACTCTCTCCCATCTCTCTTGCTCTCCTCTCTTGCTTTTGTGTCTTTTTTATCCTACTTTCACACGATGTTTACCTTACTGTTTATGATCCAGTTTCTATTCATAGCGGGTCATGGCCAAGGAGAGGATGACTTGGGGGCACGACATGGCCCCTCCGTTGCTGGGAGTTCTTCCACGGGGACTCTCAGAGGTACGACTTCCAGTCTTCCTGCTGGTAGGGTCACCTCCAAGGGCAGCTGCCGAGGTACAGGCGGCTTCTGATGCTACTGTTGAGGCCATGATGGCCGATTTTCTGGACCCTGATTCTTGGGAGGGCCATCCAATGCCCTTTGATCCATATACGTACTCCCCGGTTGTTAGGGTTGGTATACTAAAAATCATATTTTTAGTATTTAATTTAATTTTTAATAAAATTAATTTTTCATTTTATGAGAATCTATATGAGCAATGTATGAGTATCATTTCTTTGATATGCATGAATGCCCAATATTCTGTATAGTATTTAATCTGGTGTGCAGAGTACGGTTTACACATAAAAGACCAGATTTTAGGTTCTTGCAGAATATAAGTTTTATGCTCACAGGTTAGATGGAAATGGGCATACCATTGGTACGACCGTGGCACAGAGTTTTAGTTGGTCTGTCTTGGTTACGAAAAATAGATAATAGCATCATCTATTGTTCCTACTCTCTGTGCCAGTACACACTTGCGTGTATTGAACGGAACATTTTGGGTAATTAATTTAGTACTGACTACTGACTATAAAAATTAATTCACACCCCAAGATTATTATAAATAGTGCTTATTCTCTTAATTATGAAATAATTATTGATTTTCATATATTTAATATTCATTATTTTGATTCATTAGACGATACGATCTTATATGGGTTTATATTCCTGGTCAGTTGGATAGTGGTATTATTTATATGACAAATATTAATTATTGACGATACCCCCTTAAGGATGCTTATAAATTTTGACAAGACCGAACTCTGCAGGTGGATTTAATTATTCGGGAATTAAATAAGTTAAGCGGAAGGGCTTAAGGAATATGAAGATGCCGATTAAATTAAATTGTGAGTAATTAAATTTAATTGACGGGTATCGAGAATCTTAACGTAGCCAGAAATGGTAAGCATTTAATAACAGGAGCTCAATGCTATAAGGTCTTGAGATTATGGCTCATAGTATAATTATAGTTCTTTAGTGGCATGAACTGTAATTCAGTATTTTATGTAAATTGCAAAAACCGCTGCTAGTTTTCCATAATTGCAGATAGCACTATGCGTCTTTTCTTTAATTACATAAACCGCTAGTAGATGTTTGTGTTCTACTGGAAGATTTACTCATAATTACTCTACAGCTTCCTACTGTAACCCTATATATACGCGGGTAGACTGAACCAGTTTGAGATTGATAAAATTAATAGTTCAGATATCTCATATATTATTATGATATTATTTTTATCTTTTAAAGACTTAAATATATCGGGGTTCTATCGGTACAAGTTTTTGGAAGATCATAACCCACACTACGTTCGAGAATCACGTAAGAAAAAACAGTAGAAGATCTGACAGGAGTTTCAACTCAAAATGAAGTCGTAGTTGAAGAATAGATCGACAAAAGGTATTATTCTAAATTAACTTTTGTTGTACATGTTTATTTTTTATCGTTCGATGTCAAAAGTTTTATCAGGAGTCTGTTTCGGCGTTTGCCCGTCCAGTTAATATTTTACCGAAAATCGTTTTACAAAAATAATAATCATAGCAGTATTGCCTCCAACAAATTGGTATCAGTGCCATTTTATTTTTTGTTTACGGTTTATCAGAGTCGGGTAGATTTAGAACTGTGCTAACTTTGTTTTGCAGGAGTTTCAATCCCGATTTTATGATCATCTATTATTTTCATGTTTGATTGAATGCGTGGATAATGATGATTATTTTTTTTTAATCATGAGAGTTGACCGTGATAGATTAAGTTTTTTAGATCAAATGTGAGCTTACGGGACATAGAATTCGATGTAAAATATTTTATATTCGTTAAGTTTTTTTTTCTAGTTTATTAGAAAGAAAAAATAAGAACAGATGTGAAAGAACGAAAGCAGCGACAACCAGCGGCGGTTCGGGCGGTTTTAGCTGCGGATTGCTTCGCAGATTTTTTTTCTTTCTCCAGAATTTATTTTCTGCATAAAAATAAAAAAATAAAAAAATAAAAAAAGAAGCGAGAAGAAAACTGTAGCACCAAGCGCAGCCTATAAGCTGCGGCAGTGGCTTCTCAACAGTGCGGCAAATCCCAAGCAAAAGCAAACTGTTTTGGCTCGGTTTCCAACGCAGCAGTGACTGCAGTGGTTTTCCATGGTTTCCACACTGTTCTGTTAAACCGCAGCAATTCCAGGCGCAACAAGCAGTTTCTAATCAGCACAATGCTTGTTTCTTCAAAAGCAAATAGGGACCGGATCTTGATTGGATACTTTTGAGGCACAAAACAGTTGTTTTTCAAGCATCACATTCGCCAGTTTCCAAAAGCCACAGGCGCCAAACACAAAAAGCACCGCAACATCCCAGGAGCCAATTCCCAAGCAATCAGCGCCAAGCACAGTGGCGCAAACAGCCGCCGATTTTTGAAAATTGAAGCAGCAATTTTTAAAGGGAAACAGTGGCTTTTTGATTGAAGAAACAGTGGTGTTTTTCATCCAAACAAGGGGTGCCGGTCTTGATGCTTTAACCAAACAGCCTGAATTCCAAAAGCAATTCCAAAAGGTGATGCGGCGCAAGCAAGATGGCGCAATCCCAAACAGTGAAGCTAGTCCCAATAACATGCAAGAAGCAGCGGCACTCCAAACAACAAGCGCCAGGCTGGCGCTTTAATTCCCAGGATGTTTCGGCAGAAGCAGCTTTTCAATCCAGCCTAACCGCAACACTCCAGAAGCTGTTTCAGCGCCACACGCGGCACACTAGCAGTCTTCTATGGCGCAGAAATTGCTCCAGTTTCCTATTTTTTTTGGTTTCGGTTTCCTAATTTTAAGGAGGCTGCGGTTTCCCAAGCATAACAAAGATTCTTTCCAGAAATTCTAATACAAACAGGATAAGGGAAAGCCGAAATTCTGTTGCAAGCGGGAGTTAAGAAGTTGATTCAGATACAGATTGAATCAATATAGCTTATCTTTAACAAGAAACTGAAACTTTTTAGAGTTTCAGATGGATCATAAAATTAAGATATTATATCTTATATTTAATTTTTATAAACTGCGTGGATACGATATATATTGGTTTGATTTATCCTGTTAATTTAATTAATTTAAAATTTCAGTTTTAATTAAAATATTTTGTAATAAAAAATAAAATTAAGTTTTTTTAATTAATTATTTTAATTAAATAGAAAAATTTTAGATATTTTATTTTTTACAAAATATCACGTTTAAGATGATTTTTTTTAAAAATCTGATATCTTGAAAAAAATGTGTGAATTAATTTCGAATTTTGAATTAATTAAATAAAAAAATATTTAGTCAAAATAAATTATTATTTTTCGAAAAAAATGTGGAACGAAAAATAAAATAAATGAATTCCTTTAATCACTACCTTAGCTGAAAAACTGGAAGAAAAACTGTGCATTTATTAAATTTTATTTGTTACGCATCTAAACACGAAAAGATTGTTTGATAAATCAGAATCTTTGGAATCGTGTACATGGAAAGATATTTGATTCTTTTAGATCGTGTGCCTTTCGAAAGATGATTTGATAAATTAGAATGTTTGAAATCGTGTACACGGAAAGATGTTTGATTCTTTCAGATCGTGTAACTTTCGAAAGATGGTTTGATAAACCAGAATCTTTGGAATCGTGTACACGAAAAGATATTTGATTTTTTCAAATCGTGTGGCTTTCAAAATTAATAAATTTATTTTAATTAAATGAATTTTTATAACCCTAAAAAATATTTTAAAAATCTAAATGGGAGAGGAAATTTATTCACAGATAAATCTCGCGGTCTCCATCACCAGTTTGTAGGCGATGCAATTAAACTCTGCGTGTTGGTAGTAAAGCCTTCCCTCCCAATCGGACAGATTAATTACAATAACGCCAGTACAAACCTTATTTGGAGATAATTCTGGATAATTGTTACTATGGACACTTCTCCATCTGAAGGGTTCATTGCGAAGCGATTAATTTGAAATTAGGTAATGGTTAACGCTTAGCTATATATAATAGTATCCTCTACATCTGAGTCACTAATATTATATATTAGACTGAAACTATGTCAGCTATTTAATTTTACTTGGCATAGTTAGTTGTCTAGATAGTAAAATTAAAAAAAATTGCCCTGTTTGGTCTTATGAAAAATAGTAGACGTACACCCATCGTGGCATTCTATTCTCAGGTAACCAAGTTACTGGCGAATTAATTTTAAAATGGTAGAGGGAACCAAATTAAAATGAATTCAAAGTTTTGCTTATCATAATTACCGATTTTTTTAATTATGTGACTCTTAGGATTAAAATGGATTTTGACCCATTCGCTTCAATACTCAAAGAAAACAAACTAACGGGACCAAATTATGTTGACTGAAAATGTAGCTTAGATATAGCTTTAACTACAAATGGTATTCCTTCAATACCAGAAAATGTGTCTATTTGAGAAAAAGGTTATTCCTCATGGCCGAAAAACATGAAGAAAAAAAATGTTCAAAAATAGGAAGATACATTATTCAGGATAGTTAGTGAGCCACAGACTGGTGTGAAAAAACCGAAAGGTAGATGTTTTCACTCCATCCAGGCCAGGCACTGAAAAAATCTATGTCCAGTATTTTTCAGAAGGCAGAACAAACACGGTAATTTCTATTTACTGGTTGTGGAAACATATTTAGTAGTGTTATTCATCGATACCTGGTGTGTAGATACGGGAGCCACTAATCATATCTGCAATTCATTACAGGGGTTATAGGAAACTGGATAACTTAGTGATGGGGAGATTTACCTACATATGAGCAATAATACAATGGTAACAGCAGTTGCAATAGAAGATGTCACTCTCAGTTTTGGTAGAGATCGAGTTTTAATATTGAGATATTGTCTTTATGTACCTGCCATTAGAAGGAACTTAGTTTCTATTTTTGGATTAGAAAAAGATTGATGTTTTGTTTATTTTAATAACTCTGTAGTTATTAAGGATAATAAACAGGTTATTTGTTCTGGTACATTGGTGGATAATCTTTATATTATTACTCCAATCTCTCTTACATTGTAACTACCTGAAATGAATAACACATCTAATTTACCATATAATATAAAGTTTCCTTCTTTAATGAACTAAATATTTCTTTGGCACTTACGCTTGGTTCATATTAATCTAAAAAGGATAAACAGACTGGTAGCAGATGAACCTTTGAGTTCATTGGAAGTGGAGGCACTTCCAGTCTGTGAATCTTGCTTATAGGATAAGATGACCAAGAGGCCATTCTCGGCCAAATGCTATAGAGGTAAAGAATCGTTGGAGCTGGTTCATTCTGATGTGTGTGGTCTTATGACAATTCGGGCTAGAGATGGCTTTGAGTACTTCGTCAGTTTCATTGATGACTACTCAAGGTATGGATACATTTACCTAATGCACCGTAAGTCTGAATGCTTTGAGAAATTCAAAGAATTCAAGGCGGTAGCGGAGAAGCATCTGGGTAAAAGTATTAAATCACTACGATCCGATCGTGGTAGAGAATACCTCTTTGGAGAGTTTAAGAACTACTTGTCATTAGAGGGAATTACATCCTAGTTGACCGCACCTGACACTCCACAGCAGAATAGTGTAGCAGAAAAAAAGAATATGACTCTTATGGAGATGGTAAGGTCAATGATGAGTTATTCAGATTTACCAGATTCGTTTTGAAGACTCTCTTTAGAGACAGCGGCTTACATTCTGAACTTGGTACCTTCTAAGTCAGTACCTTTTACTCCCACAGAATTGTGGACTGGGCGTAAGCCTAGTCCGAAACACATTCGGATATAGGGGTGGCCAGCACATGTGTTGAAAGGGAATGCGGGTAAGTTGGAATCAAAGACAGAAGTCTGTTTCTTTGTGGAATATTCTAAGAAAACGAAGGGTGGTCTATTTTATAATCCTAAGGATAAGAATGTCATTGTTAGCACTAATGCTAGATTCTTGGAAGAGGATTAAATTATGGATCACAGGCCCAATAGCAAAATTATTCTCGAAGAACTGAGAGAAAATACCAGTATAACGGAAGAGGAACCATAAGTCACTGATATTTCATTACTTCGTCGTAGTGGGAGGATTATCGGGATAGGTGCAAATCAAGAACATGGTACTAATACACAGGGTTTAGATTCTGCACAGCCTGTTACTGCTAGTACACAGATTCAGGTAGTGCCTCTTTGTAGTGGGAGGGTTGTTCATCAATCTGACCAGTATATGTTCTTGGGAGAGTCTTTTAACAAGATCCTAACAAAACTGGATACCGAGCCCTGTAACTATAATGAAGCACTACAAGACAAAGATGCAGATCTTTGGAAAATGGTTATGATTACAGAGATGGAATCTATGTATTACAATCAGGCCTGGGAACTTATAGAACTATCCGAAGGGATAAAACCCATTAGATGCAAGTGAATCTACAAGAGAAAGAGAGGAGTAGACGGAAAGGTTGATACCTTCAAAGCTAAGCTTGTTGCTAAAGGATTCACTCAAAAAGAAGGGATCGACTATGAGGAAACCGTTTCACCGATAGCCATGCTTAAGTCTATCCAGATTCTCTTATTCATTGCCGCATATTTCTATTGGAGGCAATACTGCCAAGATCATTATTTTTGAAAAATAATTTTCGATTTAAAAATTAACTAGATGGGCAAACGCCGAAACGGGCTCCAAATAAAATTTTTGACAAAGAACGATCAAAATAAAACCCGTAAAATCAAAGTTAATTTAGAAGAATACATTTTTTAGATCTAATCTTCAACTACGACTTGATTCCGAGTTGAAATTCCTGTCAGATCTTCCACTATATTCCCTTATGCGATCCTCAAACGTAGTGTGGGTTATGATCCTCCGAGAACTTGTACCGGCAGAATCTCGATATATTTTTTAAGTCTTGAAAGACAAAAATAATATATCAAGAATGATATATAAAAATCAATCTAATCTGGTTCAGTCTACCCATATATATATAGAGTTACAGCAGGGACCTGGAGAGTAATTATGAGTGAGACTTCTAGTGGAACGCAGATACCTACAGGCGATCTCTGCAATTATGGAAAGTTACAGCGGTTTCTGTAATTTTCATAAAATATTGAATTACAGTTCATACCACTGAAGAACTACAATTACACTCTGACCCATAATCTCAAAACCTTCTTGGATTGAGCTCCTGTTATTAAATGCTTACCATTTCTCTCCACGTTAAGATTTTCAATACCCGTCAATTAAATTTAATTACTGACAATTTAATTTAATCGGCATCTTCATATTTCTTAAGCCCTTCTGCTTAACTTATTTGACC
>JAOTRH010030264.1:0-21154 GCA_034768845.1 Heliamphora exappendiculata | reverse complement strand
GGAAATGTTACCTCCATGCGTACCCACATTAGAGGATGTTCTTTCTGTCAGCCGAGGAAGGCCAATTGATTCAGATAGTAAAATAGAACAAACGGAGTTTGAAATGGGAACCAGTCATGCCAATCCAATGCGTGAAGGAACAGGTCATAGGGAGAAAGAAATTGAAGAAGAGGAGGCAAAATCCGAAGAGCAGCAAAAAGAGGATGCTGAAGTACGTTTAGGAGAAGAAAAAGCCGCCCTGAAAGAGCAAGAAGAAGCTTTGACCAAGCGACAAGGCGGAATTCTCGAAATTGACAGTTCACACGAAATTGAGCTTATCAATGAACTGCTTCTTGTGGCTTTGGGTATAGGGCAACACCGAGCAGAAGATGGTAGCACAACCCTCTTTGAACAGGATGCAGTCTTTGGAGATCTGGAAGTGCCCGGTCTAGCGAAAGAGAAGGGGCCAGAAGAAGAGATCAGCCAAGACGAAGAGATTCAAGGTATACATCTGGGTAAAGAGTCCAAGAAGAATCCTTTTGATGCAATACGATCTGGTATGGCTTCACTCGGACGATCATCAAGCAAGAAAGAGCAACAAAAAGGACCGATTAAGCCAAACGAACTATGTCATTATGATGCCAGAGCAAGGGCCATCATGTTTATAGCCGTAACCGCAATGGACGTAGAAGGTTTGAAGGTTTATCAAGCAGAGAAAGTTGTCGCTCAGACTATATACTTTCTTATGTCAGAAGGAAGATCAGCATCGCGTAAAGAAGGAAAAGGCGATCCTTTAGAAGCAGAGGACCGACATAAATGGATGAACAATGCTTCAAACCAGGCTGTTGAAAGAGAGAAGTCCAAAACCAATTGGACAAAATGGGCTGCAATGGGTGCTGGTGCTGCAGTGGGAGGTGCTCTAATTGGGGTTACAGGTGGACTTGCAGCTCCTTTTGTTGCTCCAGCTTTGGTAGGATTAACAGGGATTTCATTCCTAGCGACCACTGGTGGAATTGTTATGATGGCCACCTTGTTAGGCGTAAGTGGTGCTGGTTTGGCCGGCTATCGGGTACAAAGACGTCTTCGGGGTATAGACTATTTTGAATTTCATCAAGTTGAAAGTATGGCAAGAGAGGCGGGGATGGCAATTCCATCTTTACATGCCACAATCTGTTGTCCTGGTCTACAATTAGAAGAGGATAAGCAAGGCCAAGCTTTTCAGCATGCATTTTATCAAACCCCAGATGGCCGTGATGCCTATATCATTCTTTCCGAAGAGCAAATGATGAAACGCGCGGGGGAAGGATTGAAAGGATACGTACTAGAGACCGTATTGAAAAGCGGCGGGCAGAGGATAGGTACAGAGGTCTTAAAGCATACAGCCTTGGCAGGCATTGCTGCTTTAACACTTCCTTTGACAGCATATACAGCAGCCAGTGCAGCTTTAGACGGTGTTTTCGTTCAAGCAAAATCAAGATCTTATCGTGCAGGCTTAATATTAGCAGACGTCTTACGTGATGAAGTTCAAGGTCATCGTCCTGTCACTCTGATTGGAACTTCATTGGGATGTGTAACAATTTTAACCGCTTTAGGAGAATTAGCCAAACAACCGGGGGAGAATGGACATTTGATTGATTCAGTATTTTTGATTGGTGCACCTTTTTCACCTTCTCCTGCCGTTTTACGAAGAGCAAGATCAGTTGTGAGTAGAAGATTTGTTACTGCATTTTCTAGTCGTGATATGGTATGTTCTATAGCTGCTTGGTTAGGCAGCGGAATTTCATTGGAAGAGGTAAAGAATGGACAAATGCCAAGAATTGTCGGCTCAAGTGCAATGTTGGGCGTACCTGGAGTAGAAAATGTTGACGTGAGTGATTTGGTGAACTCACACTTTGATTTGAATGATGGTAAAACGCTAAAAAACGCCGAGTATCTCAGCCCCACTCAGCCGTTCTCAGCCGGCATGCTCGTCTCGACGATCAGCGACCTCATCAAATGGGACGAGGCTCTCGCCAACCACACCATTCTCGACCAGCCAACCCTCGAGCTCATGTGGACCCCAGCCCGTCTCGAGGACGGTAAAGAAGCCGGCTATGGACTTGGCTGGGAACTCTCGAAACAGAATGGCCACCGCCAAGTCTCTCACGGTGGCGCAATTCCAGGCTTCTCCACCAAAATCGCGCGCTACGTCGATGACAAGCTCACCGTAATTGTACTCTCCAATGCCGATGGCGGCCGGGCCGATACGATAGCGCGCCGCATCGCGGAACTGTATCTCCCAGCCCTCGTAATCAAGCCAGCCGAGCCGATCGCCGACAAAGCCGGCGTGAGCGCGCGTTCGCTGTTCTACGGCTTCAAGCGCTGGCGTAATACGACGCCGATGGCTTATGTGCGCGACGTGCGGCTGGATATGGCGCGCAAGGAATTGCAAAAAGCGCGCCTTAGTGGCGGCACCGTCAGCGAAGCGGCGGTCAACGCGGGATTCACGAATTTCAGCCAGTTCTCGAAGATTTATAAGGCGCGATTCGGCGAAACACCCTCCGCCACCTTGCGTGCGGGCTAACCGTTCCAGGCGAATTAGGCTCTGGAATCCCTTCAGAATCCGGGTTTGCCCATACCCTGCAAGCCCTTGCTCATAAGCGCATCTTTCGTGCGGTTTGCCGCGCCCCGGGCGTGACCGCCGTTTTCTTTGCCGGGGGGGTTGGTTAGGCTTTTCTCATGCGGGCGGGATGCGGCAGTGCGCGCTCCCGCATGAGCCTCCAGAAGGGCAGACGCCCAAAAGGATAGACAATGAACAAGATCGTCAAAATGCCGCTGAGTTCGGCCCATCCGGAATTGGGTCATGGCCCAATCCCCGTGGATCCCTATCTGTCGCAGGACTACTACGATCAGGAGATCAAAAAGATCTTCAAGCGCGACTGGCTGGTGGTCGGCCGCGAAGAAGAAATCGCCACACCCGGCGACTACAAGGTCAAGCGCCTCGACTTCGCGCATACGTCGGTCATTCTGATCCGCGGTAAGGACGGCAAGATCGGCGCTTATCACAATGTCTGCCGCCACCGCGGCAACAAGGTCGTCACCGAAACCGGCGGCGAAGAGACCTTCGGCCACAACCGCGCGGCGGTGGTCGCGTGCCGTTTCCACGGCTGGGTCTATGATGCGAAGGGTGCACTGGTCAGCGTCCCGTGCGAGGACCGTTTCCCGGCTTCCTTCTGCAAGGAAGATAACGGCCTGGTGCCGATGCATGTCGACACCTGGGCCGGCTTCATCTTCATCAACCTCGCGAAGACGCCCGAGAAGAACCTAAAGGACTTCCTGGGCGGCGTGGTCGATCACTTCGGCGACTATCCGTTCAACGAGATGACGCGTTGTCATACCTATTACGCGCATCTGAATTGCAACTGGAAGATCGGCACCGATGCTTTCTGCGAGGGCTATCATGTGCCGACGATCCACGCCGGTTCCTTCCCAGGTCTGTCGGAATATTGGCAGGGCGATGTCGCCTTCTACGGCGATCACCGCTCCATCGCCATCTTCACCAAAGGCATGAATCCGCCGACGCCGGTGGGCACGGCCGCCAACGAAATCTTTGCGGCCTCCATCGCGATGGGCCGTGAAGGCCTGCACCCGCTGCCCAAGGGCGTGAATCCGACGCGCAGTAAATCCTGGGGCTTCGAGCAGACTACGGTGTTCCCCAACTTCCTCATCCATGTCGGCGAAGGGCTGTGGTTCACGCATCAGTTCTGGCCCACAGGCCAGGGCAAGTGCTTGTGGGAAGGCAAATACTATTCCCGCGCACCGAAGACGAATTCGGAAGTCTGGGCGGAACGCTATGCGGTGCTGCTGCAACGTAATGCCTGGCTGGAAGACACTGCGACCATGGAAGATACTCACGAAGCGCTGCTCTCCGGCGCGATCAAGGAAATTCATATCTGCGATGAGGAAGTGATGCTGCTGCACCAATACCGCACCATCACCAACCGCATCAGCAAGCCTTAACGCGCACCGAGGATCACCTATCTATGTCGACACTTCCGAAAGAGTTTGCGGACCTCGAACCCTTCGTTGCCAAATGGGCCTTGGCGACCGAAGACGCCCGCGCCGCCGCGCGCCGTTCAGCCACGTCCGCCGAGCTTAAAAGCTTCTACGACGCCACGCTGCGCCGTATACCGGAAATTTTGAAACGCGTGGATGCTTATCCGATGGGCAAGGTGGAAGGTCAGGACCTGCCGCTGTTCCATCTCGCGCTATCGCTTACTGAAGTCGCGCCGCACGTAGAGTTCTATAAATGCGATCCGAACGTGCCGTTTGCTTTCAAGGAAACGCGCATGTTCGGCACCCATGCCGCGCGCGCCGACTGAGCCTGATGGATAAGACGACCGAAGAGAAGTTGCGCCGCCTTGAAGCCATCGAGGCCATCCGGCAGTGCGTTTATTCCTATGCCTTGGCAGGCGATCGCGCCAACGACGGCAAGATTGTCGCAGAGCTGTTTACGGTCGACGGCATTTATGACGCCACGGGCTTCGGCCGCTTTGAAGGGCGCGACAATGTCGTGCGCGGCCTTGAAGAGATCGGCAAGAACGCTGTGGTCTGGTCCTTCCATGTGCCGGGCGGGCCGCTGATCAAACTCTCCGATGACGGCAATACCGCCAAAGCGTTCTGGTGGATCTGGGTGCCCGTAAAGCTGCGCGGCGTCGACGGCATTGAGCGCCCGCACTGGGGCGCCGGTCATTATAACGCCGATCTTGCCATCGAAGACGGACGATGGAAGTTCCGCAACGTGTTGTTCCAGCCTAAACTGCAAACACCCTTCGAAGGTCCCTGGACGCAAATTCCAGGCACCGTTGAGTGGTAACGCGCAGTTCCATGGCGGAAGCGGCAATGGTTGATATCGACGAGGGCATGGTCCCCGTGTGTAAGGTTTCGGACATGCCTGCGGATGGCGGGCTGCGTGTGGATCTTCCAGGCCGGGCCGCCCTGGCGGTATTTTCCGTCAACGGCACCACTTTCGTTTTCGACGATCTGTGCACCCACGGCGATGCCTCGCTGGCTGACGGCGAAGTGCAGGGCGTGGAAATCATTTGCCCTTATCACATGGGCAGTTTTGACATGCGTACCGGTGAGCCCATGGCCGCGCCGTGCTCCGTGGCCATCAATGTCTATCCGTCCGAAGTGCGCGATGGCGTGGTCTACGCCCAGCTTCCCGCCGTTTAAGCCGCGCGCCTAAACACGCCGATTTGCGTTTATCCGCCAAGGCTCTGCCATTCTTTGCAGACACGGGATAGTGCGTGCGGTCCCTATCTAGAGCCTCCCGCTGCTGGCTGGGCATGGTGCCCGGAGTTCAGTGCCAAGAGGGCGGGGAGTTTTGGGTATGTCTATTTCAAATTTGGCCTATGTCGGCCTCGGCGTGGCCGATGTCGGGGCCTGGGCCCAACATGCCGAAGACATCTACGGCCTTCAAAACGCCGGCACGGTCCAGGGCGTAACCACGCTGCGCATGGACGACAAGGCCTACCGCGTCGCGCTGCATGCCGATGCGCGCAACGATATTCTCTACGCCGGTTACGAAGCCGCCTCCGCGAAAGACGTTGCCGATCTGGACGCTGCCTTTAAAGCGGAGGGCGCGCGTCCCATGACCTCGGCCGAAACCGCCGCGCGCAAGGTCGCCGGCGGCATCGTTGTCAAGGACCCGGACGGCCTGGATATTGAGATTGTGCACGGGCTGCAAAAAGCGCCGGGCGCTTTCAAGTCGCCGCAAAACGCCAATTTCCTGACCGGCGATCAGGGCTTCGGCCACATGGTGATTTCTGTCAGCGACGTGGACCGCAGCCTGGCCTTCTACGGCAAGCTCGGTTTCAAGATCAGCGACTACATCGACATGCAGGTCGCGGCCGACATGACGGTGCGTCTGGTCTTCCTGCATTGCAACGCGCGCCATCACACGCTGGCGTTCTTGCCGGTGCCCACGCCGGTGCGTCTCAATCACATTATGTTTGAAGTGCGGACGATCGACAGCGTGCTGGAATCCTATTACCGCGCGCAGGCCAAGCACGTCCCCATCGTGCGCCACATGGGCCGCCATACCAACGACTACATGCTATCGTTCTATTCCAAGACACCCGCAGGCTTCGATGTTGAGTTCGGTTGTGATGGCCGTCCCATTGGCGCCGATTGGAACATCGGCGTCTATAACGCCATCAGCATTTGGGGACATAATCCATGAGCGCGAAACCGGACGGCAAAATCGTAAAAATTGCCGGCAAGGACATCCACTACGTCGAAGCCGGCAAGGGCGAAGCCTTGGTGCTGCTGCATGGTGGCGGGCCCGGCGCCAGTGGGTGGAGCAATTACAACCGCAACGTCGAGGCCTTGAGCGCGCAATACCGCGTCATTATTCCTGATCTGCCAGGCTATGGCCGGTCGCATAAGGAAGTGATCAGCGGCCCGCGTTTCGCGGCCTATGCCGAAGCCATGATAGGCGTACTGGATCATCTGGGTGTCAAGCAGGCGCACGTCGTCGGCAACTCGCTCGGCGGCGGCACGGCGCTGAAGATGGCGTTGGATTATCAAGATCGTGTCGGAAAGCTCATCCTCATGGGCCCCGCAGGTCTGATCACCGCCTATACGCCGATCCCGACCGAAGGCGCGCGCATGATCTTCGAGTACTACATGGGCGAGGGCCCGACGCGCGAGAAGCTCGAGAAGTTTATTCGCCTGATGATCTACGACTCCTCAAACCTCACTAAGGAGCTGCTCGAACAGCGTTACCAAGCCAGCATCGAGCCGGATCTGGTCGCCAACCCGCCGCTGGGCAAAGGCAACATACCGATCCTGGAAGAGATTTGGCGTGATGCGCGGTTGGCAAAGTTGCCGCACGAAACGCTGGTGCTGTGGGGCCGTGACGACCGCGTCAATCCGCTGTTCACCGCCGAAATTCTAATGAACCAGTTGCCCCATGCGCGCATGATTTCGTTCACGCACTGCGGTCACTGGGTGCAGTGGGAAAAAGCCCACGCCTTCAATTCGATCCTGACGGGATTCCTCGCCGGAAATATGTAGTGCTTATAGCTTCGGCAGGCGGCGGTCGCCGATGGCCTGCTCCACAAGGCGGCCCACGGTCGTCAGCAGGCGATCGCGGCCTACCGCCGTATACAGCGTGACTCCGAAGGGTACGCCATCCTTATCTAATCCCACCGGGATCGCCAGCGTCGGCGCACCGGCTTTGCCGGTGCATTTGGCGGCGCAGCCCATGGGCGCGATCAGCACGTCCACATCGCCGCCGGCTAGGGCGGCATCGATGCCGCCGGTGCGGCTGAGCGCGATGTCGCGCGCACGGTCGGCGATATACTGCGGATCGCGCAGGCCCTTCGTCTCCTGCGCGGCCAACAGCAGCGATTGACCATAGGGAATATACAGCGGATGTGCGTCATTCCAGCGAATCAAGTCTTCCAGCGACGTAATGCCCCCCGGTGCTTCATTATCTTCCAGGAAGGCGTTCAGCGACGCTTTGAACTCGGTACGGAACACGCAGGAGCGCACGTCCTGCAATTGTTCGGCGCTGGGCATGTCACAAGGATCGACAATAGCCGCACCCGCTTTGGAAAGCGCCGATAATGCCGCTTCGAACTGCGGCATCACGCTCGCGAATTGTTCGCGGTTAGCCATCGCGACGCGCGGCACGCCGACGCGCACGTGTCTCATACTTTCCAGACCCGCGCCGCGCCGGGTGTCGCATAGCGATTGCATCTGCATGGAGATCGCATCGCGTGGATCCGCCCCGCCGATGATCGCCAATACCAGCGCGGCGTCTTCCACTGTGCGGGTGATGGGGCCAGGCGCATCCTGGCTGGGCACGAGCGGGATGATGCCGACACGCGAGATCATGCCGACGCTGGGCTTGAAACCCACCACCGACGAATAACTGGCCGGTGTCTGGATGGAGTTCTGGGTTTCACCGCCGATGGCGAAGGGTGCGAAGCTTGCGGCGACCGCTGCCGCCGATCCCACGCTCGAACCCTGACCACGCCCATAAGCAATGCCGTGTGGATTGCGCACCACGCCGCCCGCGCCGCTAAACTCAGACGGCATGACGTCGGAGACATAGTCGGCGAATTCCGTCAGCCACGTTTTACCCAGGATAATGGCCCCGGCCTCTTGCAAATGAAGGACCAGGGACGCCGTGGTCTTCGGCACAAACGTCTCCAGCGCCTTTACCCCCGCCGTGGTGGTGTAATCGTTGGCGATGAAGACGTTGTCTTTAATCAGCACCGGAATGCCGTGCAGCGGCCCGCGGTCGCGTCCGTCGGCCAGTTCCTGGTCCAGGCGTTTGGCGTCGGTCAGCGCCTTCGTGGAAACATCCTTCACGCAATTTAGCGCGGGGCCTTGCTTGTTCAAGGCTGTGATCCGGTCGAGATACCAGCCGGTGGCTTCCTGCATCGAGATCTTTTTTGACCGGAACAGTCCGCCAATTGCGGAGATAGAGCTGGCTAATAACGTCTCTTCCACTGCCGCCATGAAAGCCTTCCCTGGGGTCACCCGCGCGCTATGTAGCACGCGGCTTTTATTGCGCTGCCGGCAGTATTCTGATGCTGCGCCCTGCTTATGAAGTGATGCTTTGCGCTTATGGCGTGATTGTTGCGGCCATCCGCCAGGGATTGCGGGCGGGTGGGGGTTTGGCCCGTACCGCCCCGCTAGCTTGCTGTTTTCGGGCTTCAATCCTCATATCCGGGAGAATCATCGTGGCCGCAGAAACCCAGAAAGTCGCCATTGTCACAGGCTCCAGCCGTGGGATCGGCGCGGCCATCGCGCGCGAGCTGGCGGCGCAGGGTGCAATGGTAGCCGTGAACTATGCCAGTAAGCGCGATGCCGCCGATGCTACCGTGGCCGAGATCGCGAAAGCCGGTGGCAAAGCCTTTGCCGTGCAGGCCGCCGTTCACAAGTCCGAGGATTTGGATAAATTGTTCGCCGCCGTGCTGGAACGGTGCGGGCGCCTTGATATCCTCGTCAACAACGCCGGCGTCAGCGGCACGGCGACACTCGATCAAATCACGCCCGCCGCCATGGATGAAACGTTGGGGATAAATTTGAAGGCCGGCATTCTCGCCGCACAGCGCGCCGCCAAGGCGTTCGGTGATAAAGGCGGTGTGATCATCAACATCAGTTCGTCGCTGGCCGTGCAGCCGATGGCCGGTCAGGCAGTCTACGCCGCCAGCAAGGCCGGCATCGAAGCGGCCACGCGCGTGCTGGCGCAGGAATTAGGTGCGCGCAAAATTCGCGTTAACGCCGTAGCTCCCGGCGCGACGGAAACCGATCTTCTGCCTTTGAACGACGATATGCGCGGGTTCATCGCCGGCCGTACGGCCTTGGGCCGCGTCGGCCAACCGGGCGACATCGCCAAGGTTGTCGCTTTTCTTGCCAGCGACGCGGCGGCGTGGATCACGGGCCATGTGCTCGGCGCCGACGGCGGCATACGCGTTTAGGATAGGGGTGTGGTGACGGGGCATTCAAACATCCGCGATCTCCCGTCTCGCCGCGCTGTTTTACAGGGGCTTGCTGCGGCGGGGATGCTTGGTCTTCCCGCATATGCCACGCAGGTCCTCGACGTATCCGCGCAGCGCACATTATCCATCGTCGCCGAGGCCATGGTGCCGGGCGCGGCCAAAGCCGGTGTCGTGGCTTTCGTCACGGCGATGTTGGCCAGTGCGCGGCCCAATCTATTCTATGGCTATCTGAATTTTCCGCTGCCGCCGGCGGAATTTTATCGCGCGGGACTCGGCGCGCTTGCGGCCTATGCGCGCGCGCGAACATCGCGGTCCCTTGAGTCGCTCCCAACACCGGCGTTGCAAAAGCTGTTGCCGGCACTGCTCGCACCCGAGGTACCGGATTGGAATGGGCCGCCGGCGGTGTTGGTCTACTTGGCCATACGGAACGACGCCATCGACGTGGTTTATAGCAGCGAAGCCGCTTACGACGCGCTGAACTTGCCATACATGGCGCATATCGCGCCGCCGCGCCCATGGTAGATGCGAATCGCACGGAAGCAGACATTGTCATCGTCGGTAGCGGCGCGACCGGCAGCTTGCTCGCCGCGCGCCTGGGCGAGGCGGGCCGCAAGGTCGTCGTGCTTGAAGCCGGCCCGGCGCGCGATCTGCAGCAGCTGTACAGTTCCACCATTTGGGCGCGTGCGCTGAAATGGAAAGGCGCGCCTGTACGCACCGCCGGCGCGCATCCGCTGGCCTATCCCTTCGAAGCCGGGTGGGGCACGGGCGGATCAGCCTTGCATCACTATGCCGTCTGGCTGCGTTTCCATCCCGAAGACTTCAAGCTCAAGACGCTTTACGGCAAAGGCCTCGACTGGCCCATTGCTTACGAAGATCTACGGCCTTACTACGACCAACTCCAGCGCGAGGTCGGCATTGCGGGCGACGCGGTGCAAGAAGTCTGGCGACCGGCGGGCGATCCTTACCCTATGCCGCCGCAGCCCGTGTTTCGTCAGGCAGAGCTTCTGGCGGCGGGGTTTGCCGCTCAGGGCAAGCGCGTTTCCCCGCTGCCGCTCGCGATTACGTCCGTGGCGTATCAGGGCCGCCCCGCCTGTTTGCAGGATGGCTGGTGCGACGCCGGTTGTCCTACCGGCGCGCTCGCCAATCCCATCGTGATCTACGGCAAACGCATGGTGAACGCCGGCGTCGAGCTGCGCACCAACGCGAATGTCGCCCGCATCGGCACGAACGCCGCCGGCACGCGCGCGACCGAGGTTTTATATTTTGATGAACACGGTGAACTGCATCACGTTGCCGCCAAGGCGGTGATTGTTGCTGCCTTCGCCGTGCAAACCCCGCGGCTTCTGCTGAACTCTGCCAACGATAAACACCCGCACGGCTTGGGCAATAATAACGATCTCGTCGGGCGCTATTTTACCTCTCATGGCGGCGTCAACCTCTACGGTATGTTCGCCGAGGATACCGACAATCACATGGGCCGCACCGGCGGGCAGCTTCTCTCGCAAGAGTCCTACGCCAAGACGATCAATAAAGGTTACGTCAGCGGCTATACCTGGCGCATCGGGCACGCGCTGAAACTGGGTGATGTTGCGGGCATCGCGAATGCGCGCCCTGATCTCATTGGCGATGCGCTCACGTCTTTCATGAAAATCGGCGCGCGGCGTTTGGCGACTATGAACGCAATCGCCGACAACCCGGCTTCCGCCGACAACTGCGTCACGCTCATCGACGAGCGCGACGCGTTCGGCAATCCGCTGGCCAAGGTCACGCATACACTCAGTCCCGATGCCTTCGCGGCCATTACTGCGGCGGTGGAAGAGGGCAAGCGCATCTTCGCAGCGGCGGGCGCCACGGAATCCTGGAGCGCGCCCTTACGCACCGAACATGCCATGGGCGGCACCATCATGGGCCAGGATCCACGCGCATCGGTCACGGACAGCTACGGCGCTGTGCACGGGATCGCGAACCTGTTTATCGCCGGTCCGGGCCTGTTTCCCAGCGCGGCTGCCGTCAATCCGACCTTCACTGCCAGTGCTTTGGCGGCGCGAACCGCGGGCCATATCGTGCGGGAATGGGCTGAAATTAAGGCTTCGCGCTAACGCACAAGCCGGCCGGAGATCGTTGCATTTGATGACAAACTTGTGCAGGTCACAGATAGCTGGGGGAGGCGGAGTTCGGCATTACAGGTGATGTAAAGTCGTCGCAGGAGGGCGGCTTCGCGAAAAAGCGCTTGGGTATAGGGGGACTACATGAGTGATCGGGACGACGTGAGTGATCATCGGCAGGCTGCGCCGCGCGGGGCACGCATTGGGCGCGCGATAAAGGCTTATCTGCTGGGCGGAACGATATTCGCTGCTGCCGCGCTGCCTGTGCATGTCGCCCGGGCCGAGGACGACAAAGGCATCGCCGAAATCGTCGTCACGGCGCAAAGAACCGAGGAAAAGCTCTCTAAAGTTCCCGTGACTATTTCGGCGGTCACCGGCGACCAGTTGATGGAGCGTAATTACTTTTCACTCGAGGACTTCAAGGGCGCGGTCCCCGGCCTGCAGATCAATGATTACGTCGGCGAAACCCGCGTCAATATTCGCGGCCTGGGCATGAACAGCCTGAGCTTCGGCGTCGACTC
The DNA here is from genome assembly GCA_034768845.1 of Heliamphora exappendiculata. NCBI lineage: Eukaryota > Viridiplantae > Streptophyta > Magnoliopsida > Ericales > Sarraceniaceae > Heliamphora > Heliamphora exappendiculata. Next base: position 9,049 of record JAOTRH010030264.1, on the reverse strand, counting down.
CCAGATCGCCCTCAGCATGAACGGCGTGTATATCGCCAATGCCTTCGGCGCGGATCAGGCGTTCCTGGACGTTGATCGCATCGAAGTGGTGCGCGGGCCCCAGGGCACGTTGTACGGCCGCAACGCCACCGGCGGCGCCATCAACATCATTACCAAGAAGCCGACCGAGAACTTCGAAGGTTACGCGCAGCTCACCTACGGCAATTACAACCGCGTCAACTCGCAGCTCGTCGCCAGCGGGCCCTTGATTGATGACAAAGTGCTGGGCCGTATCGCCCTGACCACGGAAGATCACAGCGGATATTCGCTGAACTTGCCCGACGGCAAGAAATATGATGACGCCCGTCGCCGCGCAGTGCGCGGCACGCTGTTGTTTAACGTTACTGACGATATCACGTTCGATCTGATCGCCGACTACTCGCGTGGCCATGACGCCAGCGGTGGAACGCACCTGTTTGGTAAGTCGCCGGGCTTCCCGACCATGACCGGCGTTGTGCTCGGCGGTAGTACGGTGCCGCTCGATGCAAACGGCCAGGCCATCGATCCGCGTTTGCTCAGCGTCAATACGACGCCCGACTATCATCAATACGCGGTAGGCGTTACGGGCGATCTGACCTGGAAGTTGAATGACAACCTGACGTTCAAATCGATCTCGGCGTGGCGCAAAAACCGCGTCCAGTTTGTCATCGATTTCGATCAGACCACAGCCGCCTTCCCCGGGGGCGTGCCCGGCAAGGACTTCGTCGGCTACAACGGCAGCCAGCAGGAAAGCCAAGAGTTTCAGCTCAGCGGCAATATCAATTGGCTCAGCTTCGTCGCGGGTCTGTATTACTTCCACGACGATATCGATCCCGCGTACTTCAAATTCGGAATCAACGTCGCGCCGATTCCGACGCCTTTCGTCGTGGCGCTCCAGCTCGGTGGTACGACGGTCACGAATGCTTATGCCGCCTACGGGCAGGCGACGGCGAAGCTGACCGATCAGCTGAGCTTCACCGCCGGCGTGCGCTATAGCAATGAGAAGCGCTCGTCGACGCTGCTGGAAATTCTCCCGGCTTTCGGTGTCAATAGCCTGACATCCGCCGCGGCGCGTTTCCATGACGTGTCGCCGAAGTTTACCGTCGACTATCAGATCACAGATGAGCTGATGGCCTATGCCACAGTGACGAAGGGCTTCAAAAGCGGCGGCTTCGACATTAGCGCGCAGCCGCCCCTGGTCGGCTTTAAGCCCGAAACCATCTGGGACTATGAGGGCGGGGTGAAATATAAGACGTCGTGGGGTACCGTTGATGTCTCCGGCTTTCACTATGACTATAAAAACCTGCAGTTGGCGCAGATCGTGAACGGCTTGCCTAACACCACCAACGCTGGCTCATCCGACGTTGACGGCGTCGAATTGGCGTTCACCGTGAAGCCCACCAGCCAGCTGACCGTCAGTACCGCCTTGGCGTATCTGAATGCCAAGTTCAACGCCGTGACCGAAGCCGATCCGCTGACAGGTGTTTTGGTTAGCCTGCAAGGCAATCGCTTGCCCGGTTCGGCAAAGTATTCGTCTAACGTCTCGGCGACATACGATATCCCAATTGGCGAGAACACCCTCTCGCTCACCGGCGAATGGAATTGGCACGACCGGCTCTATTTCACCGAGTTCAATTCCCGGCAGGTTTCGCAAGGCGCGATCTCGACCATCAACGCCTCGGCCCGCTACACCTTCGACGATCGCCGCTGGTACGTCGAATTGTACGGCAAGAACCTGACAGACCGTCTGATCGCGTCGCAGAAGTGGATCACCGGCGCGGGCTATGGCGCCATGGTGATCGGGAACCTCGATCCGCCGCGCACTTTCGGGGCGACTGTGCATTACAACTTCTAACGTTCGCCGTTAGCACGGCGAATGCTGTAAAGTTCGAGATGGCGAGGCGGGGCATGTCCCCGCCTTTAGCCGTTTGCGCACAGGAGAAGGAGAGCACGCATGGCCCGGCAAAAGGTCTGTGCCGTCATCGGCGCGGGAGACTATATCGGAGGAGGCATTGCCAAGCGCTTCGCGCGCGAGGGCTATGCCGTCTTTGCTGGGCGCAGGAACGGCGACAAGCTCGCGCCTCTGGTCGACGAGATCAAAGCCGCGGGTGGCGTATGCGTTCCGCACGGCGTCGATGCCCGTAAGGAAGATCAGGTGATCGCCTTCATGGATGCTGCGGCCGCCTACGGCGATCTCGACGTCTGTGTTTTTAACGTCGGCGGTAATGTACGCTTTCCGATCCTGGAAACGACCGAACGGGTTTTTCGCAAAGTGTGGGAGCAGGCGTGCTACGCCGGCTTTCTCACGGGTCGCGAAGCGGCACGTCATATGCTGCCGCGCGCCGCAGGCTCGATCTTCTTTACCGGCGCCACGGCCAGTCTGCGCGGCGGGGCAGGGTATGCCGCTTTTGCCAGCGCCAAGTTCGGTTTGCGCGCCCTGGCCCAGTCCATGGCCCGGGAACTGGGACCGCAAGGCATCCATGTGGTCCATCTGGTGCTCGATGCCATGGTCGATACCAAGTGGGTGCGGGAGCGGATCACGGCGGCCTCGGGTGCCGATGCTCTCGACAAGCTGCGGCCCGATGAACTGATGGATCCCGAGACCGTCGGCGACGTTTACTGGCAGCTTCATGGCCAGCCGCGCAGCGCCTGGACCCACGAGTTGGACATCCGACCGTATATAGAGCAGTGGTAGATGCGTCGCCCCAGGCGCGCTTTTTTTAGGTTAACGTGCGCGTATAGGTTTCCTGAATCACCCATGCATCGAAACTGGCGCGATGACGTTGTCCGGTCGTTTCCGACAGCAATTGATTCTTGGTATCGTGCCAGCGGGCCATCTGTTTTTCCGAAAGAATCATTTCCAGCGGGCTCACGGCGAATGCCATGTCGCGCCCGGCGGCATAGAACAGTTGGATCATCCATGGTTTGTCGACCACCCAGCCGTCTGAGTACAACGTTTTGCCGGCGTAAAGCTTATTAAGGTCGTCAGCGATCTCACGGGCCGGCTTGCCGTAGGTTTTCAGGATGTCGCGTGGGATTCGGTGAACTTTCTCGGCATCGGCATCCCAATACGTCCAATCGGATGCCGGCAAGATCAGCGAACAATATTTGGAGTCGTCACTGGCGGCGACGCCTACCTCGATGGGGTAGCTCGCACTGCTGAGGCCCGAAGCTTCAAGATCAATGATGAACGGCTTCCCGCTGGCGGCCACGGCCGCGCTCAAGTCACGACGCGGGTTCTCCGTTTAACCGCCGTCCGGCGTCGCTGTCAGTGTCCATTCGGCGAATACGAGTGGACCGCGCGTGGCTTCCTCGCCGCGCCAGATTTCGTAGTTGGAAATTTGTGCGGGGAGCAGGCGCTTGCCGCGCCGGGATGCTTCAATATCGTCTTTCGCCTCGAAGCCGTCGCCCCCGCAGGAGTGTCCGCTGGTATCTTCAAAGGTGATGCGATAGCGCGTCATGTTTCCCCTCCAGACCTGCGATCTGGAGTAAATTGTGCGCCGCAAAATTTCAGTGTGCAAGTGCGAAATTACACTTCCATGAAGGATAAAAACGGACGCGCGCCGCGGCTTCCGAAGGACCGGAAGGCTTTACGGCGGCTATATCCATAAGCCTCTGTTCCGGACCACATTGGGCCGCTTAATACCCAGCCTCGGAGCTCCCGTGACCCATAGCTATCTCCCGCCTTTCGCCCCTGGCTCGATCTCGTTACGCGTGTATCTCCACGATGGCTTGCCCGCCGAGGAGATCGTTCGCCACGAAATGGCGCAGGCCAAACGCGCCGCCGAAGTCGGCTTCGATGGCGTCATGATGGGCGAACATCACGGCGGGTTTCCCGGCTACATCCCCAATCCTATTCAAGTGGCGGGGTGGATGCTGGAAGCCATGCCCGGCGGCTGGGTTGCGCCGGCGCCGCTATTGCTGCCGCTGCGCCCGTGGGCCTTAGCCGCGGAAGACATCGCCTGGCTTAACGCGCGCCATCCGGGACGCGTCGGTCTCGGCGTGGGGGCCGGTTCTTGGGAACCCGATTTCACCATCATGGGTCAGCAGAAGGAAGGTTATCTCGAACGCTTCCTCGACGGCTTCGGCCACATCGCCAAGGCCCTGAAAGGTCGCGCCGAAGGCGAACTGGCCAAGGATGCGGCCATCAAACGCTGCGCCGAACATCCCATCCCCATGCTTAGCGCCAGCACCAGTCCGCGCGGCTGCCGTTTCGCGGCCAGCGTCGGCGCGGGCTTGCTGTTTGAATCCATGACGCCGCCACCGCGCCTGCGCGAGCTCGCGAAAATCTATTACGACAACGGCGGGCCTGGACCGATTGTGTTGATCCGCAAGGTATGGGCGGGCGCCGCCACCTTAGAGCGCCAGGATAAACAGCAGGATGTCTATCGCTCCTACGCCGACCAAAGCGTCACGCAACACTGGACGGCGAACCAGGTCATCACCGGCACGCCGGACGACATCGCAGCTAGTCTCGCGCAAGCGGCGCTGGACGTCGGCGCCGACGCCATCAATTTGCGCGTTCAAGTGCCCGGCGTGCAGCCCGAAGAAATGATGAACCAGATTAACGCGCTGGGTCCCATGGTCGCGAAGCTGCGCACGCTCTATCCCTGGAAGCGCTGATATCACGCCGCGATCATACGGGTTGTGTTAGGGTCCCGCTCGCCCTGACGCAGGATCGTTTCCATGCACCGCCAGCCGCCCGAATTCAGCGACGATTTCCGCAAGGCGCTGCACGATCTGTTTGTCTGGCGGCGCGATGTACGCCACTTCGCATCCACGCCGATCCCATCCGCTCTACTTGATGAATTGTTCGCGACGGTGGCGTTTGCACCGTCCGTGGGGCTCAGTCAGCCCTGGCGTTTCGTCATGGTGGATGATCCCGCGCGCCGCGCGGCTGTGCGCGCGAATTTTCTCGCATGCAACGCCGCGGCGTTGAATGCCTATCACGGCGACCGCGCGCGGCTCTATGCCGCGCTAAAACTTTCCGGGCTCGATGAAGCCCCCTGTCATATCGCAGTCTTTACCGAATCCGACGCCGCGCAGGGCGCTGGACTAGGGCGCATGACCATGCCGGAAACCAGTGCCTATTCAGCGGTTCTTGCTATTCATACGCTCTGGCTCGCGGCGCGCGCCGCCGGCATCGGCCTGGGCTGGATATCAATCCTTGATCCGGAAAAGATGTCCGGAATTTTGGACGTGCCGCAGCACTGGACCTTTATCGGTTATCTCTGTCTGGGACATCCGGCCCGCGAAAGCGACACGCCCGAGCTCGAAGAAACTGGCTGGGAACACCGCGCGCCCGTCGCCCGCTTGCTAAGGTAAACGCTTTACGCCTCGCCGTCGTTCTTCAACAGCAGTGTGCCGTCCTTCTCACCGCTGAACAGCGCCATGAAGGTTTCCGGCAGATTTTTGAAACCCGTGCGTACGTCGGTTTTATGTTTCAGCTGGCCGGACTCTTTCCATTTGCGCAGTTCTGCGATAATGCTGTCGCGCTCGCTCATGAAGTCCGTGTACAGCATGCCTTGCAGTTTCACGGAATACACGACCATACGCAGCATATTGCGTGGACCGGGCGCAGGGTTCTTGTTGTCATAGCTGGAAATGGTACCGCACAGTACCACGCGGCCGAACTTGGCCATCTGGTCCACGACATCCTGCATGATAGGTCCGCCAACGTTATCGAAATAAATATCGACCCCCTTGGGCGCCAGGACCTTCACGCGTTCGGTGATGTTTTCGCTCTTGTAGTCGATGGCGGCGTCGATGCCGTAGTCTTTCACCAGCTTGTCGCATTTCTCCTTTCCGCCCGAGATGACGATGACTTTAGCGCCGTTAATCTTGGCAATCTGAATAGCCGTCGATCCCACCGAGCCCGATGCGCCGGACACGATCACAGTCTCGCCCGCCTTTACTTGGCCGATGCGCATCATGCCGTAATAGGCGGTCTGCGTGTTCATGCCGTAAACGCTGGCGTAATCCACCGCGTCGATACCCGCGGCAATCGGCGCGGCATTGAAGCTGTTGGGTTTCAGCACGGAGTAATCTTCCCACATGCCCGAGGAGACCAGCGCGCCCACGGGGAATTTCGGGTTCTCCGTTTTCACCACGCGGCCTACGCCCGATCCGCTGATGGGCATGTTCAGTTTCATAGGCGCCATATAGGCATCGCCCAACCCCGTGTCCGCATGCATGCGGATGCGTTGCGAGGGCAGGGGCGTGAACACAATGTTGCGCACAAGCATCTCGCCCGGCTTCAGGTTGGCGGCTTCGCCTAGTGGCTGTTCGCGATAAGCGAAGTTCTGGGGCGAAATTTTGTCTTCGGCGTGGTTCGCCAGCAGCCATTGGCGATTAATCGTCGCCGGGGTGAGAACGGGTTCCGCCGCCAAGGCGCGGTTCAGAACACCGCTGATCGCCAAAAGACTCATGCTCGCAACGGCGTTAACCGCGTCGCGCCGGCTGATCTCCCGCGTCATCTGCTCCTCCCCGATGATTCTGACGTATGTCCCTATAAGTGTCGGCCCAGGCCATGTGGTCGTCAAGGCGGGTGGACTAGCGGTTACTAAATTGATCTTCCGGCCTTTTTTCTAATGCCAGAGAAGGCTTTTCTCTCAAAGGTTGCCGGAGCGAAAGGCGAATACTCTAAAAACCGAAATGGCTGCAACGCCTCAAGGGCCGGGCTTGAATAATGCGAGGCTTAGGCAGAGCGTACGCCACGCCGCTTTTGGAGTCTGGAGTACCTTATGAAACGCACGCTTGCCGCCTTCGCTCTTGCCCTCAGCTTGGCCACGCCGGCTTTCGCCGCCGATGCGCCGAAAAGCATCCTCAATGTGTCCTACGATGTCTCGCGCGAGCTGTTCGTGCAGCTGAACCCCGTGTTCATCAAGCAGTGGCAAGCTAAGACCGGTCAAACAATTGAAGTAAAGCAATCGCATGCCGGCTCCTCCAGCCAGGCGCGCTCGGTGCTGGAAGGCTTGCCGGCCGATGTCGTGACCTTCAACCAGTACACCGACATTCAGATTCTTTACGACAAGGGCAAACTGATCCCAGCGGATTGGCAGAAGCGCTTAAAAAACGATAGCTCACCTTATTATTCGACGCCGATTTTCCTGGTGCGCAAAGGCAATCCCTGGAAGATCAAAGATTGGGACGACCTCGCAAAACCCGGGGTGCAGCCGGTATTTCCCAATCCGCGCACGTCGGGCAATGGCCGCTATACCTATCTTGCCGCATGGGCTTATGCGCTTGATAAGTTCGGCGGCGATAAAACCAAAGCCCAGGATTTCGTAAAGAAGTTTCTCGCCAATGTGCCGGTGTTCGATTCCGGGGGGCGCGCCTCCACGACGACGTTTGCGCAACGCGGCATTGGCGATGTGCTGATCACGTTTGAAGGTGAAGCCTACGCGGCGCGGCGTGAACTCGGCGAAGACAAATTTGAAATCATTTTTCCCACCGCGAGTCTTCGCGCCGATTTTCCTGTGACGGTCGTGGACAAAGTGGTCGATCAGCGTGGTTCGCGCGAGATCGCCACGGCATATCTCGAATTCCTTTATACGCCCGAGGCCCAGGACGTGATGGCGCGCAACTATTACCGGGTGACCGATCCCGAGATATCGCAAAAATACGCGGCGCAGTTTCCAGCTATAAAGCTCATTGCGGCCAAGGACCTCGGGGGTTGGGACGCTATCGTGAAGGAACACTTCTCGCCGGGCGGCGTGCTCGATCAGGTCTTCTCCGGCAAATAGCGGTTTTCTAATACGAATGGATGGGCGGCGGCGCGGGCGCGTAAAACGCACGCGCCGCTGTTTCATACTTCGGCTCATTTCATGGCTGTGTAACGGCTCTCTATGGTGCGCGTGACCTCCCGGGGCCGTCCCGGTCAGGGGGAACCACGATTGCATCAGGAGTAGGAACCGTGACCATTGAACGCACACCCGGTCTGGCCGGGTTTCTGAAGAATCAGAAAATCGCGCGGCAGCTGGCTATCATCGGCGCCGTGGCCGTTGCCGGCTTTATCGTCGTTGCGGGCGTCGACCTCATTAGCCGTGCGCGCATGAACACCGCCCGCGCCCAGTTTGACGAAGGATTCCAGGGCCATCTGACTAACACCGAGACCACGCTTTCGTTCCGCGAAACGCGTCTGGCTGAAGGCCGATTCCTAGCCGATCATCAGGAAGCCGCCATTACCGATGAAGCCGCGTCGTTCAAAAAAACCGTGGACGGCATCGACAAGCTGTCAAAGATACACCGGGAAACCGAGATTCTCGACGTGGTGGCCAATCTCAAGAAAGCCGTGGCCAGCTACGGCGATAAATTCAACACCATCGCCACGCTGCAAAAACAAATCGGTCTCACGCCCGATCAAGGCCTTATGGGGAATCTGCGTCACTCGGTCCACGAGATCGAAGCCCGCATCAACGATGTGAAAGACGATCATTTATCGGCGCTCATGCTGACATTGCGCCGTCACGAGAAGGATTTCCTGGCCCGCAACGACGAAAGCTATGTCACCAAGCTGGCGGCGTCCTATGAAGACTTCATCAAAGCCGTCGGTGGCGCGCGGTCCTTGTCCGAAAAGGATAAGGGCGAAATCCGCAAGCTGGCCGATGCCTATCTAGGTGATTTCCGCCAGGTCGCAGCCGCGACCCTGGAGACCTCTAAAGCCGTGGGCGAGCTCAACGGCATCGCTGCTACGACCTCGCCGATGTTCGACAAATTGCGCGATAATGGTCTGAAGGACTTGCGTGAAGGCCAGGCCGCCGTGGATGGGATTGGCGCTCAGACGCAGATCATCATGAATGTGGCGATGGCTGCCGTTGGTTTCATCGTCGTGTTCCTGGTGTGGTTTATCGCCCGCGGCATCAGCCGCCCGGTGATGGCCATGACCGAGGCCATGACCCAGCTCGCGCACGGCGACAAAACCGTCGTGATCCCGGGCACTGAATACGCCAACGAAATCGGCTGCATTGCCGCTGCTGTGCAGGTGTTCAAGGAAAACATGACCAAGGCCGACGAACTCGCGGCCGCCCAG
>JAOTRH010030263.1:12146-54630 GCA_034768845.1 Heliamphora exappendiculata | reverse complement strand
AACCAAATCTCCTTCTCTAAGGTCCCAGGTCTTGACCTTCTTATTGAACGCTCGAGCTATCCTCCTCTGGTATCCTTATACATGAAACAGAGCCTGCAGTATTCTTTCATCAAACAAGAGCATTTCTTCCATCTGGTTCCTCTGCCATTCTGCTTATGAAATATTGGCCTCGGCTACTACTCTTAGTGAATGGATTTCCACCTCGATGGGAAGCACGACTTCCATCCCATACGCTAAAGAGTATGTTGTAGTTCCAGTTGAAATTTTGATCGACGCTCGGTGTCCCTAAAGTACAAATGGTTGATGCTCCGGCCAATTCTTACGTGAGTTAATCATTTTTTGTAGAATTTTCTTGATGTTCTTGTTTGCTGCCTCAACCGCTCCATTGGTTTGCAGCCGATATGGTGAGGACTTGTGAGCCACGATCCGATATTCTTCAAAAAGATCCAAGACCTCCTCTTGGAAATGTGAACCGTTGTATGAGATGACCTCATGTGGGACTCTGTACCGGCAAATGATGTTTTGCTTGATAAACTTAGTAACACGGGCGGCCTTCAATATCGAGTAGGAGGCTGCTTCCACCCACTTGGTAAAGTAGTCAATGGCCACTAGAATGAACTCGTGTCCATTACATGCCTTCGGTGTTACTCTGCCGATCACATCGATGCCCCATACCGAGAACGACCATGGTGACGTCAGGTTGTATAGCTGAGATAGGAGAACATGCACGAGGTTCGCATGAATCTGACATTTGTGGCATCTCCGCACAAACTGTATGCAGTATGTCTCCATTATTATCCAAAAGTATCCTTGTCGTAGGATTCTCTTGGCTAAAATGTTTCTGCTCATGTGTGGTCCACAGACTCCTGCGTGGATCTCTTTCATTAATGCTTGGCCTTCTTCAGTGTTGACACACAGCTTATTGACCCCGGAATGCCCTCGTTTATACAGTTTTTCACCGCAAATGACAAACTGTGTAGGTAGTCTTCGTATCGCTCTTTTGTCCTTTTTGCTGGCAAATTTGGGATATTCTTCATTTTTTACGATGTTCTGAATGTCAAAGTACCATGGTAGGTTGTCAGTGCTTTCCTCAATAGCGGTCGTCATCTCATATGCCAGCTTTCTCTTCTTCTCATTTATCAAATGCCTCATCCGAACCCCGGGTGGTATGTCAATCATAGATGCTAGGGTGGCCAGTGCATCAGCGAACTTATTCTGCAATCTTGGTATATGGGTGAAGATCACCGATTCAAAGCACGGTATCAACTTCTCTAGTTCTTGATGATAGAGAATCAAGGTTAAGTCCCTGACTTTCCATTCTCCTCTTGCTTGTGAAACTACCAATGCCGAATCTCCGATGACTTCCAGTTTCTTTGCCCCTAGTTCTAGGGCTTCCTCCAATCCAGCTAAACATGCTTCATATTTAGCCTGATTGTTAGTAACTTCAAAATTGAGCTTTAGAGACAAAGGAACGTGGGATTCGTCAAGAGTGACAAGAAGGACTCTTATTCCATAGCCATACTGGTTGGATGCACATCAAAACATAGAGTACACTTGTCATCCCCGACTTTCATTAGCTGTTCGTCAGGAAATTGAAATTCTGTGTCTTCACCTCCTTCAACTGGTTGGTCGGCGAGGAATTCTGCTACTGCCCTACCCTTGACTGACTTTCAGGTGACATATTGAAGATCAAACTCAGATAACAATAGCAACCATCGGGCCATCCTTTCTGTCAGTGCCAACTTTTCAAATAGATACTTCAATGGGTCCATCCGGGAGATGATATTCACTGTGAAAGACAACATGTAGTGCCTCAATTTTCGGGAAGCCCAAACCAATGCCCAACATGTCTTCTCAAGTGGTGTGTATCATATTTTTGATCCTGTCATCTTCTTTCTTAAGTAGTAGATGACCTTTTCGATTCCAGTTTCACCTTCTTGTGCCAGCATACATCCCATAGCTGAATCAGTCACTAACAAATATAGGATCAGTGGCCTGTCAGTTTCGAGAGGAACTAGAACAGGTAGATTTTGTAGATACTATTGTTTGGCATCAAAGGAGTTTTAGCATTTCTGATTCCATTCAAACTCAACTCCTTTCTTTAGTAGATGGAAGAGCGGCTCGCAGGTAGTTGTCAATTTTGTAATGAATCGGCTGATAAACTGTATTTTTTCTAAAAAGCCGCTAACTTCTCGCTCGGTCCTTGGAGGAGGTATTTTCAAGATTACCTTGATCTTCGAAGGATCCACTTCGATACCCCGTTGAGTAATCATAAATTTGAGCATCTTTCTGACAGTAACCCCAAAGTCGCATTTTTGTGGGTTGAGTCGTATCTTGTACTTTTGAATCCTCTCAAAATTTTTTTACAGTGCTACAATGTGGCCATCCCAATCCTTGGATTTGACTAACATATCGTCCACGTACACCTTGACCTCCTTATGTATTATGTCATGCAGTAAAGTAGTGGCAACCCTCTAATAGGTTGTCTCTGCATTCTTCAAACCAAACGGCATTACACGATAGCAATAGGTGCCCCAGGGTGTCATGAATGTCATCTTTTCTCTGTCCTCAGGATCCATCAAAATTTAGTTATACCCAGAGAAACCATCCATGAATGATAACAAAGCGTGTCCCATTATACTGTCTACTAAGACATCGATGTGTGGTAAAGAAAAATCGTCTTTCAGGCTAGCCTTGTTAAGATCCCGAAAATCCACGCAGACTCCAATACGACTGTCCTTATTCAGTACTGGAACAATATTGGCCACCCACTTTGGATACTCAGTCACCATCAGGAATCCCGCATTGATCTATTTGGTAACCTCTTCTTTGATCTTCAAAGCCCATTCTGGCCGAATCCGTCATAACTTTTGTTTAACCAATTTAGCACTAGGGTATAGAGGGATATGGTGTTGGACAATATCAGGGTCAATTCCAGGCATATCCTCGTAAGTTAATGCAAATACATCCTTAAATTCTTTTAATAAAGTTATTAATTGTTTTAGTTCAACTAAGGATAAAGAAGAATCAATTTGCACATTTTGTGGGTTAGTTTCGTTACCCAGATTTATTGACAAAGTTTCTTCAATTATGGGTTGGGCACGCATTTTTTCTTCTCTTTTTATTCAAAGTTTTATTTTTTCAGGGATATCACCATCGAATTCAAAATCGTTGAAAAGCATATGAAATAAATCAGACAAAGCAGAGTAACCGAAAATTTTATTTATTTCATTAAAAGCAGAGGGAATTACAAACTCGATGGTAAAAGCAGAAAGAGAAGCACCGACAGACGTGCCCTCGATTACAGACTCTGACTCAAACTTGGACTCGGGATAGACGACATGCACATTACAAGATTTGATGGTTCAATTCTTTACTTATTTTGTGGCCGCATCGACGATAAGCTTGGTGCAGTCTACTGGTGCGCTGAAACCCATCATAAAACAGTCATGACCAGTCACCTATAGCTGGGCCATCTTCTCATTAAACAGCATTCCCATGTCAGTACCATCAAACTTGTCGGGCCCAATCTTCCTCCCAGACCTTCTTTTCTTCTTCTTTCCCTTCCACTGTCTTTTCCTCTTCTGTGTCAGACAACTGATGGCTAAAAAAGATCTCCAACCTTGGCAGCTTTTGATTGGTTTCTTCGTCGATCCACGGCTCTAGAAAACCACAATACGGGAAATCTTTCCCTTCCTTGACGAAGCACCCATTGAGCGTCCCAAAATAATTGGCCTTTCATCCCCTTCTAGGCCCTTCTAGAGCTTCTTCGGTTGGTTTATACCCAAGACCAAAATGGTGTGAAGTTGGCAATGCCTAAACGGGTTTCGAGATTCCCTGCTGCTTGCGTCCCAATCCCATGCCAGGGAAGAAGGACATTTTCCTCATCATTGTTACAGCCCGCGGGTTAACATTCCTTTCTTCTTCATTCATCAGCATTTGAACAGCCTATGCTTCATCAAACCGAAAACCATTGAGCAACACATCATCTTTACTATGTTGAACTTCCAATAGAGTTGTGCCATCTCCTCCTCTCGGGAGATGAATGCTTTCTTCTTCATGAATAGTCAAAATTATCCCATTTCTTATCTATTTTAGCTTTTAATGGAGAGTTGATGGTACAACCTAGACATTTGGGTCATACAACCAAGGTCTTCCCAACAACAAGTTAAAAGGCACCGGTACATCTAGTACATGGAACTCGATCGATGTTTCCAAGGGCCCTGCTGATATCACAAATGACACCAGTCCCAGTACATCCCTCCTTGTGTTGTCATTAGCCCGGACCCCTTGATTTCTTGGTATGAATTGCTCCATCTTTAGTCCTAAACAGAGTGCTATTCTGAGCGGCAATACATTTAATATATACTCGTTGCCGATAAGAGTCATGGGGACCCATTGGTCCAGGCACTTTACAGTAATGTGCGGTGGTTTGTTGTGATTCCTTTCTTCTACTAATAGATCTTTATTAGAAAAGGAAATGACTTCCGGTTCAACCGCCGGCAGAATAAGTCCAATCAGTTGTTCTGGGGTGGCCTCTATCGGAACGCTGGCTTTATTCAAAACCTTTAGAACAACTTGTCTGTGTTTGTGTGAGGCCATCAGTAGCCTCTAAATGCTGATGTTGGCTTGCATCTTCTTTAATTGTTTTAGTACTACATCATCTTCCTCTTCTTGGTCTTTTACCTTCGATTTTCCACTTGGTTGCCCTTTTTCCAGCTAGGCTGGCTTGAAATGTCGCTCGCTTCTGGTCAGATGTTCTATCCCTTCCTCGGGATCCCACAATCCTGTTATTGTATAATTGGTCTGTCGTACTTCGTTCATCAGCGGAGGGCTTTCAAATGCTCACAAATTTTCTCAATCTGGGATTTCCATTCTTTCTCTTCTCTCCTCGTCGTTTTTGATGGCCCATGTATTATCAATTTCTTCCCATATATCCTCTTCGATAAAGTCCACCTATTGTTCCTGAGCGGCCCAAAAATTGATCCACTCTGCTCCGTTGGACTTCAGCACAATTCTTACTAGCCAATAGAATTGCATTTCATCCATATATACCTCTTCCTTAAAAAGCTAGGGAAGGGTAACGCCATCAAGCACGTGACTAAATCCATATGGTCGAGCTGGGTAATCCAAAGGCCAATCATCTTCTTCGTTGCGCTCCTCTTCTTCCAGTTGAATAGCTGGGAATGTTGTCTGATACCACTCCCAAGCACCATCATTCCATTCCTCCATCTTGTCTCGACTGCCTCTAACCACATTGTGAGACCCTGACCTGTTTCCTTTTTCAGCATTTTTCAACACATTTTTTATGATTTGGTGATAGCATGTTTTTACTGCTTTTGATGCATGATCGGGCTTAGATATTCATGAGGGGTAGGTTCCCAGGGCCGTGGGTCATTGTGGCGTAAATCTCAAAAGTTAAAAAAAGAAGATATTTTGGTGACCTATAAATATCTGGAGTTAGATGTTTTCAAAAGATTCTTTTCAAAATATAACTCCTTAGTTTCCCGTTTTTCTCTCTGCCTTCTCTCTAAGTTCTCGGGGGCTCAGGGTTCGGTTTTTGACGATCAGATAGTGGATCCTTGCTTTTGGCACGGCGGGCTACGCAACCATTCGGTCAGAATTTCATTCTGGTAAAGTTTGATTTTGCACGCGGATTGAGATTTTGAGTTTTTAACTCACCTAGGTAGGATTCTAGACCTGTATGTTATATAAGGGTGTTATGGGTAATCGGGTGTCTTTTTACCAGTTAGATATCAATAGATCTGATTTTCTGTAAAGTTGGGTTTTTAGGTTAAAATTGGGTTTTTGTTGGTTTCGATGGACGGAATCGGGTATTGGGAGTTTCTTTTGAGGTCTCGGTGTTAGGTCTAGGCATGTGGATGTTTGAGGATGTTGGTTTGGAGTTCGGAGGCTTTGAATTGGGGTTTGAAGAGCTAAACCCGTAGCTCATAATCAGTTTCTGCCTGAGTTCAATCGATCGAACCTGGGGGTTCAGTCGACTGAAGCTTGGATCTTGGGTTCGATCGACCGAACCTATGGGTTCAGTCTACTGAACCATGGCTGTTTGGCTTTTTGATTTTCCAGTGACCTTTCCAGTCGACTGGGGGCTTGGGTCCAGTCGACTGAGGTGCTGGGTTGAGCTTTTTGGTGGTTTTGGTTGGGCCTTGGAGCTCGGTTAGCCTTGTGGTGGCTTCGGGGATCGTATCGTGATCTCGGGTGTTCATTTAGGTGCCATCCTTGGGTGACGTGCATGGTTAGAGATGGTTTGTTGGTGCACGGTTATGTGCTAGGCATTGTACCTAGTTAGGTGCGACGGTTGGGTGTTGGGTTGTGTGTGTGGTGCTAGTACATCGTGGGTTATGGGGCGCGTTCTGGCCCATTATCCTTTTTATGGATGTGGTTTTAGTGAGAACCGTGTTGTGGTAGGTTTGAGGTTGGCCCTTGGTAGGTCATTTTCTAGATGCCTGCCTGTGGTATCGGGCTTGAGGCATGTGATGTCGGGTTGGGTTATGTGGCTTCCTTATGTGGAATGTTGTGGGCATATGTGTTTCTATGTATATAGAACTATGCTTAGCTTTATTCATACCTGTTGTTGGATGGATAGGTGATTTATGTAATCATGATGTATCTAAACTCTGATTCATATATGCATGTGTTGCATAGGTCGCACGCGGTGCATGGTTTATGTATGTTGCATGGGTTGCATGTACGATCGTGTGGGTGGGTTAGATGACATTTGATGTCGGTTAGTGCAATGTGAATCACATGTGTTGCATGTGATGTGGTTTATGAATTTAATTCCTAGTTAGGTTATGCATAGACATATGAATTGTTAGATGGGGCAGCGGTCCTTCGGTGAAAGCCTGAGAAGACATGTTATGCATTTAATTCCTAATTAGGTTATGCATAGGCGTGTGAATTGTTAGATGGGATTGGGATCTTTTGGTGAAAACCCGAGAAGCACTATATTAGATGGGGCGATGGTCATTCGGTGCAAGCCTGAGAAGAAACATGTATTAGATGGGGCAGTGGTCCTTCGGTGAAAGCCCGAGAAATGTTAGATGGGGCAGTAGTCCTTCGGTGAAAGCCTGAGAAGATCCTTGTGTTGTGTGGGTGCTTTGGACCCTCGGATTTATCTCGTAAATTATGCTGGTTGCCTCCGTTAATAGCGTTGTGGTTGTAACTCCATATAGAACTTGTCATTACCAAACCA
The DNA here is from genome assembly GCA_034768845.1 of Heliamphora exappendiculata. Taxonomy (NCBI): domain Eukaryota; kingdom Viridiplantae; phylum Streptophyta; class Magnoliopsida; order Ericales; family Sarraceniaceae; genus Heliamphora; species Heliamphora exappendiculata. Next base: position 47,414 of record JAOTRH010030263.1, on the reverse strand, counting down.
GTCGGTGTGACTCGGGTCTAGGGTAATGGACAGGAGTCTATAGTTGTTACCATTGTATGTGATTTTATTGCTTTTCCTTAACTATGGCATGATATCTACTAGGATAATATGCATAGTTTCAAGGATGGAAAACGTGTGGTTTTCAGGATGGAAAATTGGTAGTTTTTGAGAAAAACCCTTTTTGGCTTGTGGTCGAGTTAGCTCCCACAATTGATTGCATGTTTTATTTCCATTTGTATAGAACTGTGGTTGGGCTTAAGAGTTGATTTGTATATATATATCATGTTGCATATATATATTTGTTGTTGCTAGGGGCTTGTGCGAGTTTTGTTTCCAACTGTTTTGGTGGCTCTAGTGAGTCGTGATCTAAAATTGTTTTTGAACTATTTTATGGCTTGAAAGAGAGTCAAACATTACACTTCGTTTTCTTAGCCCATTTTGCTTATATTGCATGCTTGTCTAGTTTCTGCTGAGCCTTGACTCATGGTGTGGGATAAATGTTTTCAGGTACCGGTCGCGCAGGTTGATTTGGAGGTGCCGAAGGGGCGAAAGAGCTGTAGTATTCCTTTTGCTAATTTTGAACATGTATGCTTTAACATTTTTTTCGGCGTTGGGGCCGTGTAATGTAAGCCATTTGGCGATTATATACAATGCATGTATGGTTTAAATTGAGAGTGTATTCTCGGGTTGAGTATTATGATTAGGGTGCTTATGATACTTCACATGACTCAGAGTTAGGGGTGTGACAACGATAAATGAACATGCTGTCAGATCCTCAGTTACTGAAACATGAGGGCGCGACAGATGTGCTGACTCGGGTCCTTTGATTCTCCCAGAGACATGTAATTTACCCCAGCCTGCCTGGCATGATTCGGCAAGGGGTTAGTCGTTATGTTCAATTTTGGAGTAGCGGATGATGGCTGGATCACCTTGTTGTCGATGAGGTTTTGGATCTCATGTCGAAGCCTTAAACACTTATCAGTTAGGTGTCCGTGACTTTGGTGGAAAGAAAAGTGTTGAGAAGCGTTAAACCTCGACGATGGGGGTTTGGGTATAGGCATGGGGTGCAATGGATTGATAAGCCCTTTCTCGACGAGCCGACTTAGGGCGGTGGACAATGAAATGTTGAGGGGAGTGAACACCCTCCTTAGCCTCTGTTGACCGTTGTCCGACCGAGGGGTATTTTTGGATGGTTGGGCAGAGGAGGATGGGTTCAGCAGGTTTACCTCGTTCAAGTGAGACACGAGGTTGGTGGTGGCAGTTTGGTTTTGGTTGTTTGCTGGGAATGTTCTTCGAGATTTTTGGCTAGGTTTGGATTTTTCAATATTCCCAGACTGGATTGCATCTTCTATCTGAACCCTAGCATCAAACAATTGCTCGAATGTGGAAAGTGACTGCGTGATCAAATAATGCTTCAACGGGGACTACAGATTCTTCACTACTATCCTCACTTGCTCCTTTTTAGAGGATCAGTTTGTCATTTTGGTGGCCTTACCCCTCCATCGAATCAAGAAATCAACAAAAGACTCCCGGCTCTCCTGTCGAGTTGTTTCGAGCTCTCTGGTGGTGACATCTAGTTGGACATTATGGCTGTACTGACAAATGTCATAGCTATATCCTCCCAAGTCCTAGTCTTTGCTACGTCGAGGGAGAGGAACCATCTCTGGGTCGCCTCAGAAAGAGATCGATGAAAGAGCTGGGCCTTCAATTGGTCATCAATTCCCATTGCGGATAAGGCACCAACATACATTCGGAGATGAATTCGGGAATCTACAGTTTCGTCAAACTTCTCCATATTCGACATTTCAAACTTTTTTAGTAGCTTAGCATCTGGGAACAAACATAGTCCTTCCACATCTAACATGTACTCTTTGATTTCTTTGCCCTTTCTAAGGACCTTCTCCATCCCATTAATCTTTTCAACCAATGCGGATTCTCTAGTCTGAGCTGTGTTTTCTTCCTAAACTATCACCTGACGAGGGACCCGTGGTGGTGGGGGAACAACTTATGGTCCATTGGGAATCCGGTTGTCATCCCAAAAGTCATCCCCATTACCATTTGGGTCAACATGCTGTTCGTTCAGTACTGGTAAATGGGCCTGGATTACCTAAATTTGTGCTTGGCACTGATTATGAGCATGAGTTTGCTGCTCCACAGCCCTCTATATTTCAGTAATAGCTCCCATTAGAGCCGTCAAGTTCATCTCATTTTCTACCATTTCAGCTGACTGTCCAGATACCGTACAAAGTTTGCCTAATCCTAACCTCACCCAAACATGTGTTGACTGTACTTTTCTCGGCCCAATGGTAAACTCACAGAAAAAATCTAAATTCCAAAAGCAGAACAACTAGTATCAGACACCTCTCTGGCAAATATTCTGACAACAGATTGCAAATATCTAGGATACCCAAAATAGCAAATCGTGAGCAGATAAACACGAAGACTAAAATAATGCCCCTGTCGGGCACATACTGGCAACATAACCACAGGGTGACCCAAAAACCAGAATGATGGCTAAGGAGGGGGATCGAGAAGATCCTAGAAGGAAAGTTTACTAAAAATGGGGAAGCAGACATCACTCTAGTAAGGAAACAATTCTAACTTTCAAGAGGTTGGTTTAATCTAGGATTCTAACAAAAAAAGGGCAGCATAAGGGTAATGGAAAAGGACTAACTCTCATGGGTATGTCAAGAGTTTTGAAAGAAACGAGCTTAAACAAAGGCAGAGAAAACCAACAACCCAGAAAGAGCCCGAAGGAGAGAGAAACTACCCTAGAGGCCTTAAAACGAAACACGGGCATGACCCCGAGAAGAAGACTGTGGTGTGAAAATTGAACATGTTGAGGAACAAGACCCGAGTAAAAACCAAAAAGAAAAGCTAACCTAATCAACAAGGGATAAAAGAAAATCCCGAGCCTAACCCGGGGAAGGAACTAAGCTAATCCAGACAAATAATCCTAACAATATGCAAGCAAAACATACCATAAAAAAACACATACTCCTAACAGGGTCAAGAGCACCTAAAGGAGAGTTCTAAGTCCACTATATGCAAAAGGCCAATTTTGGTCAATTGAACATGGTACCTTCTTGAATAGGGAAGGGTATATACCTCCCATGCTTGGAGTGGTGCAGGACGTGGTCAAACAGTACGCTCGAACTCTTTTACTGCACCTATGAAAGCGTGCAATCAGTAAGGCTTACCCATCTTTCCAACAATTCCCAAAACGGATTAAGGATCGAGGCATCAGGTTAACCAGGCAAGGGAGTTTGAAGAACAATGCATATGCGTGCAAAAATAAAAATGAGAAATTTTATTAAGAAGCAATGATGCTTTCAAGTCTAGCTCTCTTATTTGATTTTATAAACCAGTCCCCAGCAAAGTTGCCAGAAAATACTGTGGTGTTGGGATTTTGGGGTTGTTTTGGAAAACGTTTCAAAAATAAGAGAAATCAAAGATATTTGGAAGATATTTTAACACCTTGAAAATCAAATTTTAAAAATTCATTTTTATTGAAAATGGAGTCGCCACTTAGTTTTTGAGAAAAACTAAGAAAAATAAAAATAGCTACTGATCTTTAAAATATTTAACCAGAGAAAAAGGTTCGGGGGCTAAAGTACGAATCGGGAAAGGTGTTAGGCACCCCGTTCGCCCAACCATAAGGTTGGCCTCTACTAATCATCATTGATTCTTGAATAAGACTTCTCAAATGCATGCAAATAAAGAAAGTTGAGGCAAAGAGAAAACATTCAAAATTAAATATGAAAAGTACATAACATATGTACATAGAATTCCATACAAAACAAATAAGAAAAGAAAATTCTAAGTCCCACGGCATGTAATTTCTAACTAAATGATTCATGAAACATTTGCACATGCAATTTTATCAAAATAACCTAAACTAGTATGGTTCAAAATAAATATGTTAAAAGATGCTTAAAATTTCCTAAACATGGTTTGTCAGAAAAGATAAACTAAATGATTCTAAAATATGCTTTCAAGTAAAGAAACTAAAACATGCATTAACATTAACATGCAAAATAAAAGATGCATAAAAAGAATTCTAAAAAAAATTACAAAAGAAGCTTGTGCAAAAATAAAAAAGAGGTTTAAAAAATATAAAATATTAACAAAAGGAAATTTGACTATTTATATTTGAAACGAAAACGAAAGGAAAAAAAAAATATTTAAGGAATGAAAATTAAACTAAAGACCTTTTTATGATTTTTGGAGTTTAATGAAATAAAAGAAAACGAAAAGAAAAAGGAAAGACAAAATAAATACTAAAAGAAAATAAAATCTTAAAAAAAAAAGAAAATAGAACTTTGTAAAGAAATATTAGGAAAAAAAAAATGCTAAATGGAACTTTATAAGAAAATTAAAATACTACATTATGAGAAGAATAAAGCTATTGATAAAGAAAAGAAAGGAAAATAAAACAAATTCTATGGAAGAAAATTACAATACTATTAAAAGAAAAAAAAAAGAGCTAAGAAAGGAATATCGAGCTAAAAGAAAATAAAATTGAACCCTAAATTAAAGTTACAAGAAAAGAAAAGAAAGTGAAATAGGATACTAATAAAATAAATTAAACTAACTAAAGGAAGAGAAAAGAAAATTAAGTGTTAGGACATTAGATTAACATAAAAAGAAAGAAAAAGAAATGAAATAATATACTAGAATTTAAATGAATGTAATATTGATAATTATAACTATTTTTATGTAAGTGCTTGAGTTATAGCAATAACGCATTATTAGTCGCGTTGTTAATTTATGTTATCACTATTTGATGATGTTTAAATACTAATATAAGTAAGCAAATAAATAAATAAGCTGGAATTTGAATTCAAGCATAACTAAAGCAACTGTGAGCAATGTAAGAACATAATTGGAATGAAATGATCAAAATAACCCGACCACTCTAAAGAGGTAGAAAAATGGAGCTAGAAGTGGTAGGCATCCAAACGAGGTACCTAAATTGCCGGAGAATGCTCAAGTCAGAAATGTGCTTCAATGGGCCAATTCTCGGGTGGTGATCCAAACAGGGCTTCAATGTAGGCGTTGGAGGTTCAGATCTCGGTATTTCAGCAGGGCTTCGGCGTCAGAGCTCGAAATTGCTAAGCAACTTAGCAGAGCTTCTCTCACTAAATCTCTCTCTAAAAATTCTATCCTTGAAAATGTACCAAGAGTACGGTATTTATAGAATTCTTCAATCAATGAGGTGTTACCACGTTTTGGGACACGTCAGGCCATTGGGAGTTGCGGTCGCCAGGTTTAATATGCCGGTTGCCATGTTTAAAAGAAGTTCCACAAGGTTCTATTGGTGGTCTCCACAATGAGAGTTGGCGGTCGCCAGGTTGGAAGTGGTGGTCGCCATTTTTGGCTAGGGTTTCTAAGAGGTTCTATTGACGGTCGCCACAATAAAAATTGGCGGTCGCCAGGTTGGAATGACTTGGACAGCAAGTTATCGATGTTTCAACAAAATTTCATTGGTTTGAAGGTTCCAGGTTGAAATACCGAGCTTAGATCACTTTCTGAGGATTGAACTGAGGCACTACTCCACCTATTTTCATCATCGGATTCGCCTAAGATTGGGCGGGGTCAAATTGGGGTGTCTACAGTTGTCCCTCTTTGATATAACTTGCATAGTAACACGTGAAGCAAGTTATATCAAAGACCCAGAAACAACAACCATTTGACCGAGCCGTCAGTCTTAGGCCACAAACACACAAGTATACATATGATGTTGGTCGTACTCGAACCTTCATCGAGCTGCATACGTACCCCTTTTGCTAGGGATCAGACTAAAACGTAGTTCACGGGGAAAAATGCAAAGATGCAAGATAAGAAATATGATATAAATGCTAACATGAACGGATGCTAACATGATGCAAATACCGGTGTGATCGAACAAACCCTAAAGATCGATATAAGATCTAAAGGGAGTAGAGGCGAGTCAAAGATCGAGTTACGATCTAAGAACCCGACTGGGGATTTGAACAATTAAAAGGATCGAGTTAAGCTCCAAGAAATTGTCTTAACCGAGAAAGGAATTGAACGGTTGAGTTAAGACCTTACAATTTCGGGATGAGAGCAGGATAAAAATAATTAAAAGCCAACTTTATCGGAAAGGGAGATCATGAATTAATAGGTCGAGTTAAGATCTAAAAATTCAAGATGGGGCGCGAGATAAAATAATTAAAATTAAATTTATCAGGAGGAAACTACGAATTAATAGGTTGAGTTAAGATCCAAAAATTCGGAATGAAAATCATGAAAGACAAGAGAAAAACACACATGAGACATTTTATTTTTTGAAAAACACACACTAGATTCAAAAATTATTTTTGAAAAACATATGCGCATAAAATTTTTCTTTTGAAAAACACACGCAATCACATAACTTCTATAAACAAAAATAAACCTCAAGAACACACAAGATACACACAAAACAGACCAAACACCCAAATAGCCCCTTGGCCAAAACCCCAAAACGCAATGATGGCTATCAAAGCATTGCATGACGCTTGATAAGGTGGCGATTGCCGAGACAAAATTCGTTTGACATGGCGGTCGCTGGATCTAAACCCCTCTAAGTTGGCGGTCACCACGTGTCATTTGAAAAACTTGGCGGTCGCTACTATTGAACACGGTGATCGCCATCTTGAGATGCGCACAAAACTCCCAGGTCGCGCAGGGCAGAGCTTATTTCTCACCTCTACTCATTCTCTCTAGTTCTCCTACGCTCTCAACCTTCTCTCACGCTCTCTCTTGCTCTCCTCTTGTTTCCTAACCTTTAAACTTTTCTCGCTTCTTCCTGCTTCTCACACGATGTTTACTCTACTATTCGTGATCCCGTTTCTTTTCATGGTGGGTTCGGGCCAGGATGATGACTTGGGGGCACGACAGGGGCCCTCCGCTACTGTGAGCTCTTCTATGGAGACCCTCGGAGGCATGACTTCCTGTCTTCCTACTGGTGGGGTCACCTCCACGCAGCCCACTGCTGCGATGGATGCCCTTGTACTCGAGGCAGAGCGTGCCTCCCACTGGGCTGCTGAGGAGGCACGGGCAGCTACCGAGGCACAGGCGGCTGCTGATGCTGCTACTGAGGCCACGATGGCTGACTTCTTAGATCCTGATGTTGGGGAGGACCATCCAGCAGCTTTTGATCGCACACCTACGCTCCGGTTCCCCATCGCTTACATCTGGGTGGGATGCGACGATACAAGCCTCCTACCGATTCAGTCGCCTCCGATGTACTTCTACGGGAGCCCAACCATCACATTTCTCGTCAACATCCATCCGTAAGTACTCTATCCTTACAAAAGCATGATATATCAAACGTGGACGCATGCCTAGGATCCCCCATATGATGATGATGTGATTTGATTATGGTGATGAATGATTTATTTTGATGATGGTATGAATGATAAATGACTGTTTGTGTGACTTGTTTGAGATTTTAGCTTAGGTACCCTTGCAATTGAGATTAAAACAGAAGAGACACTTTGGATTTTTGAACAAATAATGAAAGGAGGCGCCTATTTTAGCATAAAAAGGGGGGAATTTTTGTTTTTTTTTATATTTTTTTTTGGATTTGGGATATAACTAGAAAGTTTTGAAGAAAGATTTCGAAAAAATCTTAGGAAAATTTTAGGAAAATTCAAAAAATTTGGGGAAATTTTTTAGAAATTTTTAGAAAATCCTAGAAATTTTAGGAAGATTTTTAGAAGATTGGAAAAATTCCTAAAAAATTAATCCTAAAAGGCTAGGGTAAAAGGGGCAAAACAAAAATATCAATGGGAAGAGATTTATTTATTTATTTTTAGAATGATTAACACACAAAGATAAAGATTTTTTCGGCGCACCAGGGCTTGGGATTCCTAGTATTTTACTAGAACATGCAAAACCAAAGGATCGTCACTTACACACGAACCTAAGATTAAGGTGCCTAGTTTTCCAATACTTGAAAAGAACCGAAGGGCCGTCACCTACACACGAACCTAGAGTAGGAACGTGTTCCTGATTTATTAGGGCTTAGAAAAAAAATCGAAGGGCCGTTACTTACATACGAACCTAGAGTTAGGGTGCATAGTTTTCTAGGGCTTGAAAGAATCGATGGGTCGTTACTTACACACGAACCTATGGTAGGAAGATTTGCCTGATTTATTAGGGCTTAGAAAGAACTAAAGGGTCGTCATTTACACACGAACCTAGGGTTAGGAAGATTTTCCTAATTTATCAGGGCTTAAAAAGAACTGAAGGGCCGTCACTTACACACGAACCTAGGGCTACAGTGCTTAGTTTTCTAGGGCTTGAAAGAACTGAATGGCCATCACTTACACACAAGCCTAGAGTAGGAAGGTTTGCCTGATTTATCAGGGCTTAGAAAGAATCGAAGGGCCGTCACTTAGAATGAACCTAGGGTTAGGAAGATTTTCCTGATTTATTAGGGCTTAGGAAGAATCGAATGGTCGCCACTCACACACGAACCTAGGGTTAGGAAGATTTGCCTAATTTATCAGGGCTTAGATAGAACCGAAGGGCCGTCACTTACATACGAATCTAGGGTTAGAAAGATTTTCCTGATTTATCAGGGCTTAGGAAGAACCAAAGAGTCTCCACTTACACACGAACCTAGGGTTAGAAAGAACCGAAGGGTCACCACTTACACACAACCCTAGGGTTAGGAAGGTTTGCCTGATTTATCAGGGATTAGAAAGAACCGAAGGGTCGTCACTTACACACGAACCTAGGATTTGGAAGATTTGCCTAATTTATCAGGGTTTAGGAAGAATCGAAGGGTCGCCACTTACACACGAACCTAGGGTTAGAAAAATTTGCCTGATTTATTAGGGCTTAGGAAGAACCGAATGGTCGCCACTTACACACGAACCTAGGGTTTTTATTGCTTTTGGTTATTATTGCTTTTGGTTATCTGCTGTGTACTTTATGTGTCGAATTTGTTCTTTATATATCTTCCATTTGTCTTCTCTTTTCAGGCTGGTCACTATGTCAGAGGTTTCGGAAGTTCTGCTTTTGGGGAGGTATTGGAGTGGTATGATGCCCACCCAGCTCCCAGCTGGGTCTACGTTGATGCCTCCAATTTTACTCGCTTCTTACCCCTTTTGGGTAGGACAAGCAATGACCGTGTTTGGCTCACGACCCTTGCTGAGTGGTTGTGGGATACCACAAATACCTTCCACTTTACCACCTTCGAGGCCACCTTGACACCTCTCGATTTTGCGCTAATTATTGGCATTCGGGTTGGCGATGACCCCATTCCATTCGACCCCACCATTGCTCGTTCTACTGACGCGCTGATGTATTTTCTTGGAGCCATCCTTGTGCAGATGGACCGCGATCGGGTCCGGTATACAATGTTCTTTGAGCGATTCAGACATTTCCACTACAGCGAGCGCTGCCACTTCGAGTGGGTCACCCGGGGATTCTTGATGTACATGTTTGGTACCTCCTTATTTTTGAATAAGGAGAATACCATACATTTTCAATACCTTGGTACCTTGGCTCGTCTTGACCGGGTTGCTTCATTCGACTGGGGAGGAGCTGCTCTCGCCACCCTTTACAGCTTTATGAGGACTCTTACTCGGTTCTCCTAGGAGCTTAGCATCGGGGGATATTGGAGGGTCTGGGAGGTATGATTTGATTTCTGCTCCTTTATTTATTTATGTTCTTTATTATCCATCATCTTCTTGCTGACATCTTCTCCTTGCAACTTTGAACTTATGAGTTCCTCGGGCTTTATGTCCGGGCGAACTCCTCGATAGATCCTCTGGTCATTTCACGTGCAGCCTAGTTCCCGAGGGCTGAAGGGGAAGAAGCCTGGGGGGAAGGATATTGATCGGTTCTGGGTTTCGCTAGACCGGCTGACCCCTGACCAGGTATCATTTTACTATGTCCTATTTACGGCTGTATTCACTGCTTACTACTTTCTGTACTATACTTGTACTTTGAATTGCTGCAGGTCCACTGGGATGTCTGGAGGGGATTAGAGGATCGGGCTGGCGCAGACCTGATGCGCAGCCGTGACATTGCTGCGAGGCGTATTTTGCTGGAGGGTCCATTCAGTAGGGAGTATTATCTTGGCGAGCGAGTGCTGTGCCAGTCGCTTGGCCTTGATCATTTTCATATACCAGTGGTTCCTCTGGCTTGTACGCACTGGATCGATCAGTTGGGCATAGTCGACCAACTTTTGGAGCTGGTAAGGACTTATGCCGCGGAGCTGTTGGTGGCTGAGGGAGACTACATCGCCTGGGCTTGGATGCACTTGCTGGGTCCACTGGGACCTGGCCCGACTGGTGATAGGAGGAGGGGATCGGCACCGGAGGATGCTAGTACTGGTGCAGTTGCAGCTGTTGACGCTGGCCCTGCTGCTGCTGGTTCTGCTGCTGGTGGGGCTAGGGTTGGGAGTGTCGAGATACCCTGGATCGTATCTTCCTTCGTTGATGGGTATCCTTTCAATATTCCTATCCCGGTTCCCCCAGCGCCGGAGTTCCAGCCAGTACATGCTTAGGTTCATTCTTTTTCATTGCTTCCTTTTTTGTATTTCCTCTGTTCAGACTGCTCAGTCTTTTCTTCCTTCTGACAGGAGGATCAGGCTTGGCTCGATCATCTCATGTTGATACTGAGCGGTAGTTCAGGCTCGGTTTTTGCTCGGGTATTGACACTCTCCTTTTTATGATGCCCTAACTTTTGCTAAGGTCGCCATTTCAGGTTTTCAGCCTCGTGGACTGTTCTTACTTTTGCCCGAGTTGCCTTTTTAGTTTTCAACTCAGCGAGCTTTTATTTATTATTATATTTATTATTGTTATTTTTTTATTTTTTTACCTCGAGGATAGTATTTTTTGAGTTGATCAAGGTTAATTGGAGTGGAGAACACATTGCCATCCAAATCCATAATAATAAGTACACTACCGGTCATGATGGTTTTGATGAGAAACATTCCGGATCAGTTCGGCTTAAACTTGCCTCTCGGGTCAAAGATAGGAGCTCTGATTTCCTTAAGAACCAAATCTCCTTCTATAAGGTCCCGGGTCTTGACCTTCTTATTGAATGCTCGAGCTATCCTCCTCTGGTATCCTTGTACATGAAACACAGCATGCAGTCTTCTTTTATCAAACAAGAGCATTTCTTCCATCCGGTTCCTCTGCCATTCTACTTCTAAAATACTAGCCTCAGCTACTACTCTTAGTGAAGGGATTTCCATCTCGATGGAAAGCACGTCTTCCATCCCGTACACTAAAGAGTATGTTGTAGTTTCAGTTGAAGTTCTGATTAACGTTCGGTATCCCAAAAGTGCAAATGGTAGATGCTCCGGCCAATCCTTATATGAGTTGATCGTCTTTTGCAGAATTTTCTTGATGTTCTTGTTTGCTGCCTCGACCGCTCCATTGGTCTGCGGCCGATATGGTGAGGACTTGTGGGCTACTATCTAGTATTCCTCGAAAAGATCCAAGAACTCCTATTGGAAATGTGAACCGTTGTCTGAGATGACCTCATGTGGGACTCCATACCGGCAGATGATATTTTGCTTGATAAACTTAGCAACATGGGCAGCCTTCAATATTGAGTAGGAGGCTGCTTCCACCCACTTGGTAAAGTAGTCAATGGCTACTAGAATGAACTCGTGTCCATTAGATGCCTTCGGTGTTACTCTGCCGATAACATCGATGCCCCATACCGAGAACGGCCACGGTGATGTCAGGTCGTATAGCTGAGATGGGGGAACGTGCATGAGGTTCGCTTGAATACGACATTGGTGGCATCTCTGCACAAATTGTATGCAGTCTGTCTCCATTGTCATGCAAAAGTATCCTTGTCGTAGGATTTTCTTGGCTAACATGTTTCAGCTCATGTGCTGCCCACAGACTCATGCGTGGATCTATTTCATTAATGCTTGGCCTTCTTCAGTGTTGACACACAGCTTATTAACCCCGGCATGCCCTCGTTTATACAGTATACCACCGCAAATAACAAACTATGCAGATAGTCTTCGTATCGCCCTTTTATCCTTTTTGCTGGCAAATTTGGGATATTCTTCTTTTTCTATGAAGTTCTGAATGTCAAAGTACCATGGTAGGTTGTCAGTGCTTTCCTCAATAGCGGCCGTCATCTCATATGCTGGCTTTTTCTTCTGCTCAATTATCAAAGGCCTCATCCGAACCCCGGGTGGTATGTCAATCATAGATGCTAGGGTGGCCAGTGTATCGGCGAACTAGTTCTGCAGTCTTGGTACATGGGTGAAGATCACCGATTCAAAGCATGGTATCAACTTCTCTAGTTCTTGATGATAAAGAATCAAGGTTAAGTCGTTGACTTTCCATTCTCCTCTTGCTTGTGAAACTACCAGCGCCGAATCTCCGATGACTTCTAGTTTCTTTGCCCGTAGTTCTAGGGTTGCCTCTAATCCAGCTAAATATGCTTCATATTTAGCCTGATTGTTAATAGCTTCAAAATTGAGCTTTAGAGAAAAAGGAACGTGGGATTCTTCAGGAATGACAATGAGGACTCCTATTCCATAGCCATACTAGTTGGATGCGCCATCGATATATATAGTCCACTTGTCATCCCCGACTTTCATCAGCTGTTCCTCAAGAAATTGAAATTCTATGTCTTTACCTCCTTCAACTGGTTGGTCAGTCAGGAATTTTGCCACTGCCCTACCCTTGACTGACTTTCGGGTGACATATTGAAGATCAAACTCAGATAACAACAGCAACCATCGGGCCATCCTTTCTGTTAGTGCCAACTTTTCAAATAGATACTTTAATGGGTCCATCCGGGAGATGATATTCACTGTGAAAGACAACATGTAGTGCCTCAATTTTTGGGAAGCCCAAACCAATGCCCAACATGTCTGCTCTAGTGGTGTGTATCGTATTTTTGATCTTGTCATCTTCTTGCTTAAGTAGTAGATGGCCTTTTTTATTCCAGTTTCTCCTTCTTGTGCCAGCATACATCCCATAACTGAATCAGTCATTGACAAATAGAGGATTAGTGGTGTTAGGTTCGGGAGGAGCTAGAACAGGTGAATTTTGCAGATACTGTCGTATGACATCAAAGGAGTCTTGGCATTTCTGATCCCATTCAAACTCAAGTCCTTTATTCAGTAGACGGAAGAGTGGCTCGCATGTAGTTGTCAGTTTTGTAATGAATCGGCTGATAAACTATATTTTTTCCAAAAAGCCCCTAACTTCTCGCTCGGTCCTTGGAGGAGGCATTTCCAAGATTACCTTGATCTTCAAAGGATCCTTTTCGATACCCAGTTGAGTGATCATAAATTCGAGCATCTTTTCGGCTGTAACCCCGAAGGCGCATTTTTGTGGGTTGAGTCGCATGTTGTACTTTCGAATTCTCTCAAAGAATTTTTACAATGCTACAATGTGGCCATCCCGATCCTTGGATTTGAGTAACATATCATCCACGTACACCTTGACCTCCTTATATATCATGTCATGCAATAAAGTAGTGGCAGCCTCCTGATAGGTTGCCCCTGCATTCTTCAAACCAAACGGCATTACACGATAGCAATAGGTGCCCCAGGGTGTCGTGAACGTCGTTTTTTCTCTGTCTTCAGGATCCATCAGAATTTGGTTGTACCCAAAAAAATTGTCCATAAATGATAACAAAGTGTGTCTCGTTATACTGTCTACCAAGACATCGATGTGTGGCAAAGAAAAATCGTCTTTCGGGCTAGCCTAGTTAAGATCCAAAAAATCCACGCAGATTCGAATACGACCGTCCTTCTTCAGTACTGGAACAATATTGGCCACCCACTTTCGATACTCAGTCACCATCAAGAATCCCGCGTTGATTTGTTTGGCAACCTCTTCTTTGATCTTCAAAGCCCATTCTGGCTGGATCCGTCTTAACTTTTGTTTAACCGATTTAGCACTAGGGTATAGAGGGATATGGTGTTGGACAATATCAGGGTCAATTCCAGGCATATCCTCGTAAGTTAATGCAAATACATCCTTGAATTCTTTTAATAAAGTTATTAATTGTTTTAGTTCAACTAAGGATAAAGAAGAACCAATTTGCACATTTTGTGGGTTAGTTTCGTTACCCAGATTTATTGACAAAGTTTCTTCAATTATGGATTGGGCACACATTTTTTATTCTCTTTTTATTAAAAGTTTTATTTTTTTCAGGAATATCCCTGTCGAATTCAAAATCGTCAAAAAGTATATGAAATAAATTAGACAAAGAAGAGTAACCGAAAATTTCTTTTATTTCATTAAAAGCAGAGGGAATTACAAACTGGATGGAAAAAGCATAAAGAGGAGGACCGACATATGTGCCCTTGATTACGGACTCTGACTCAAACTTGGACTCGGGATAGACGACATGCACATTACTAGATTCGATGGTCCAATTATTTACTTCTTTTGTGGCCGCATCGACGATAAGCTTGGTGCAGTCTACTGGTGCGCTGAAACCCATCATAAAACAGTCATGATCAGTCACCTGCAGCTGGGCCATCTTCTCATTAAATAGCATTCCCATGTCAGTACCATCAAACTTGTCGGGCCCAATTTTCCTCTCGGACCTGTTTTTCTTCTTCTTTCCCTTCCACTATCTCTTACTCTTCCGTGTCGGACAACTGATGGCTGAAAAAGATCTCCAACCCTGGCAGCTTTTGATTGGTTTCTTCATCGATCCACTGCTCTGGAAAACCATAATACGGGAAATCTTCCTCTTCCTTGACAAAGTACCCATTGAGCGTCCCAGAATAATTGGCCTTTCGTCCCCTTCTAGGCCATTCAAGATCTTCTTCCGTTGGTTTATACCCAAGACCAAAACGATGTGAAGTTGGCAATACCTGAATGGGTTGTGGGATTCCCTGCTGCTTGTGTCCTAATCCCATGCTAGGAAGATGGACATTTTCCTCATCATTATTGTAGCCCGCGGGTTGACATACCTTTCTTCTTCATTCATCAGCATCTGAATAGCTTGTGCTTCATCAAACTGAAAACCACTGAGCAACACATCATCTTTACTATACTGAACTTCCAACAGAGTTGTGCCCTCTCCTCCTCTCAGGGAATGAATGTTGTCTTCTCTATGAATAGTCAAAACTACCCCATTTCTTATCAATTTTAGCTTCTGATGGAGAGTCGATGGTATAAGCTGGATATTTGGGTCATGCAACTAAGGTCTTCCCTACAACAAGTTGAAAGACGCCGGTACATCTAATACATGGAACTCGATCGACGTTTCCAAGGGCCCTACTGATTTTACAAATGACACCAGTCCTAGTACATCCCTCCTTGTGGTGTCATAAGTCTAGACCTCTTCATTGCTTGGTATGAATTGCTTCATCTTTAATCCTAAACAGAGTGCTGTTCTAAGCGGACATACATTTAATGCAAACTTGTTATCGATAAGAGTCACGGGGACCCATTTGTCCGGGTACTTAACAGTAATGTGCTGTGGTTTGTTGTGATTCCTTCCTTCTGTTGGTAGATCTTTATCAAAAAAGAAAATGACTTTCGGTTCAACTATCGGCAGAATAAGTCCAATCAGTTGCTCCAGGGTGGCCTCTATCAGAACACTGGCTTTATTTAAAACCTTTAGCACAGCTTATGTATGTTTGTGTGAGGCCATCAATAGCCCCCAAATGCTGATGTTGGCTTGCATCTTCTTTAATTGTTTTAGTACTACATCGTCTTCCTCTTCTTGTTCTTTTTCCTTCGCTTTTCCACTTGGTTGCCCCTTTTTTAGCTGGGCTGGCTTGAAATGTCGCCCGCTTCTAGTCAGATGTTCTATCCCTTCCTCGGGATCCCATAATCCTATTATTGTATCATTGGTCTGTCGTACTTCATTCACGAGCGGAGGGCTTTTGAATGCCCACAAATTTCCCAAATTCGTGATTGCCATTCTTTCTCTTCTCTCCTCGTCGTCTTCAATGGCCTATGTATTATCAATTTTTGCCCATATATCCTCTTTGATAAAGTCCATCTGCTGTTCCCGAGCGGCCCAAAAATAGATCTACTCTGCTCCGTCGAACTTCAGGATAATTCTTTCTAGCAAATAGGATTGCATTTCATCCACATATACCTCTTCCTTAAAAAGTTTGGAAAGGGTAACGCCATCAAGCATGTGAGCAAACCCATATGGTTGGGCTGGGTAATCCAAAGGCCAATCATCTTCTTCTAGTTGAATAGCTGGGAATGTTGTCTGATACCACTCCTAAACACCATCATTCCATTCCTCCATCCTGTCTTGACTGCCTCTAACCACGATAATTGAACATGCTATTAGATCCTCAGTTACTAAAAAATGAGGGCCCGACAGATGTGCCGAACAGATGTGCTGACTCGGGTCTCTGATTCTCCCAAAGACATGTAATTTACCCCAGCTTGCCTGGAATGATTCGGTAAGGGGTGTGACACCCCGTTCCTCGGGTATGTCGGGACATATGTAACTATAAATAAGGGACATATTCTAGCCGAATGTTCATAAATACTTAAGATAGTTACTACAACATTAATGGTTTAGAGATTGTTCACAATACTTAATAATTACAGTCATCCAGAAAGCTTAACAAAAGTTACATTATGTCCGAGAAAAACTTGAACAGAAGATCGAAAAGAGATGTCCTACGTCTTCATACTGCGTCGTTGGGGTCGACCTGCTCCTGTCGCCCCCCCTCTTCTGCAAATTCTTCCCTTTCAATGAACCCACCATCCTCAAAGGGTCCCTCTTCGTCACCCGTGGCATAAATGCCATGAGTTGGAGCCCAGAAGCAAGTTTCCTAAACCGTCTAACAACTCGCGACATGATATTCCACAATACATATCGTATAGCACCCAATGCGAAGTTACATGTTATTTATCATTTTCAATAGGATGAACATATATAAGAACAAACGAATGAGGGTGTGATGCAAATTAATGCAATGCAGATGCCCAATCCCCAAGTACTTCCAGAATAGTATCATAAATTTCACGCTGAGAATTACAGAGTAGACTTAATGGCACTTAATCACCGGACCTATCCTCGCCTCGTTGTGAATAGTAAATTTTCATTGCCGAGCTTTATGCCACAGCTATTTTACTCAATGGCAATGGCGTGAGGACCGACCTTTATCCAATTTTACCCATCTTTGTTCCAGGTCGACCAGTCCCACCTTAAGAACAAGGATACTCATTAGGTGTCAACCCAAAGTCTAAATTAAATCTAGCGACAAACCCATGGTACCTAAACCTCCTTTTTATAATCAAACCTTCCAATTTCAATTCAAAACATGGCAACCAGGGACGCCCTAGACCCATAACCACAGTATTATGATTTTCATATCACCCAACCCAATTTGAAAGATACGAAAGGACTCCAATAATCCAAGATGCAATATGTGAATGGTCATGGTGTGCAACATACTTCCCGTGTACAATTAATCATGGCATGGAACATAAATATGATAGGGCATATGGTACAGCTTGTTAAAACATCAAGTACAATTATGCGAAGCATAATCACAATTTAAGCGATATAGAATCGAATTCATCGATATGAATTTATTTCATCAAAAGCATTATTTTCATACACTAATTACTCACAAATTTCATATAAAATTCACATACTCAAGTCTCATAAGTAACACACCATTTGAGCACTATGCCAATTTTAGGTACAAGTTTAATTGCTAGTTTCAAGGTTATGACCGTGTTTCGAAGCACTTAGACATTGACTTAATTTTTGAAATTTTAACACCAATTAGATAAAAATATTTTTTATAATTTTTATGTTTATCACTAAGGTCAGTTCCTAAAGTAAAAAGGTCATTTATTTTATCTTAGTAAAAATGGTTCAGCAGTTTACAGAGAAATATAGGAATTGAGCCTCTGTTAGATTCTATTTTGGGGAATCAATTCAAGAGCTATGGCTCTAATGTTTGGTGGGGTTCTAGTTTAAGATGTCCCTTACAAGTTTTATGTTTTGAGCTGAGACATGTTATTTGTAAAATGTTTGAGATTTTGGCCAATTTATAAAGAGGGTTCAATTAGTCTAAAAAGGGTCTGTAGAGTGTGTGTTTAACAGAGAATGTTTAAAACCTTTGGGGTGTCATATGAGGGTATTTTGGTCTGATTTTTGTTTAGTAGCTAGTTTAATATGTTAGCTAGAAAGTTCATGTTTACCACTTTTGTATTTGGCTTCAAAACAATTAGGTTTTAAGTCTCACAAAAAGGTGTGACAGAGAGGTCTGTCAGTCACTAAACCTTAACAGAGACTTTGGGAAGTGTTTTGACCCATCAAGATTTCATATTTTTGGCTTATTTTTGGTGGACAGAAAGATAAATGTATCCTTTATAAGTTTTATGTTTTGACCTAAGCTCAGTTCTCATTCTAACTTAAGGTGTTTAGGTCTGTAACTCAGAGTAATCAAAATCTGACAGTCTTTGGAAACAATGAGATATCTGGAGTTCTACCCAACGAAATCACTTCAAAATTTTTTTGTAGCAAAGATAACTCAAGAATATAGATCGGGAAACAAAAATCACTTTATGACCATTTTTCTAAATTTAGTTATGATTATTTAAAGTAGGTGGCAGAAAGTGAGTAAGTTCAGAAAATCAGTCTACTTAGGGTTTTGGTTGCTTAACTTATGTTGTGTACATTTTTGACATATTTTCTTTGCATGCATGTTACAAGCTCACATAAACGAAAAGTCCAGAACATGTTTAGGTCATAAAACTCAAAGAAACACACAAGCAAATACATACAAAGCTTACTCAAATGTAAACAGTCCCTAAATCGCTCATACGACGCCTTTTTGACTGATTCTTTGTTTTATGTTGTTAGGGTTTGTTATAGAGATGGATTGAGGGGTATCTTGGGGGAGAATACCAGAAGGTTTAAGGGAGTTTCTTACCTTATTTGAAGCTCAAATGGGTGAAGGAGATATGGACTTAGCTCTAATGACTTCTCCTTGGTTCCTCCTTCTTCCTTCCTTTCTTCTTTCTTCTTCTCTCCTTCTTCTTCTCCTAGGACACTTAGATAACTTTTGGAGCCTCTCTCTCTCACTCTCAGCCGAACCATATGTAGGAAAATGGAGGGGCTTAGGCCTTGTTTTTATAGAAAAAAATGTAAATGGGAATTAATTATTACAAAAATTTAAATTTTAAATTTTCTTTGAATCTCATTGGTTGCATGGGAGGTGGGCTTTATTATGAACATACAAATTCAGATTTTGGGGTAGTGTGGTTCGGCTATGCAGTGTTTGGGAAGATAAAAAGATGTTTTGATAATTAATTAGGATTTTAAATGGTATTTTGGTGCATTTTTGTGTATTTAATTGCATAAAATATTAATTTTATGTACCTAATAAACCTACTAAAATCTATTATATTAATGTATTTATAATTAATTTATTATTTTTAAGATTTATCTTAATTTTGATAGCAATTAAACAAATAAGTGTAGACTTTTAAGATAAATTAAGTTAGTTTGACTAAAATTGGCTTTTTGACTTATTTATTGTGTAGAGATTTTAAATAATTATTTGTTTGCTTTTATTGAGCTATATTATTATATTATTATATATATTACTTGTATAAAAGTATTGGGTCAAAATAATACTTAATTTAAACATCTTTTCTCATTTTAAAGCTTAAAAGGGCAAAAAGTAGTTTTTTGGGCAAAAATTCCTAGATGGCTGGCCATGCAAGGGCATTTTGGCCATTTTTATTGTTATTTTATATTTTATTAATTAATTGTGTATAAATATCTGATTTTGGGTGTCCATGTGTCAAATTTTGAATTTTTTAGGACTTTTTGATGTAGTAGGGTCAAATGGTCATTTTACCTTAATTACGAGAATTTTTGATTTTTAATTTAATATTTTATGTTATTTACTTAATTTAAGCTGTTCTGAGAATTTTTTAAGTGTTAGGGTTTTGCCTCTGAGTATTTAGTCTTTTATAGGATTTTTGAGTCATAATTAGGGTTTCGTGTTACTTTGGATTTTTGGACTAATTACGGTTTTTCTTGTTTATGTAGCGACCTAGGTTCTCATTATCTATCTGTCACTAATACTAGGGTTTGAGCCAGGTTGTTATAATCTAGGTTGTTACTTCTAGGGCCTGGATCGGGGTGTTACAAGGGGTTAGTCGTTACATTCGGTTTTGGAGTAGCGGATGGTGGCGGGATCACCTTGTTGTTGATGAGATTCTGGATCTCATGTCGAAGCCTTAAACACTTATCGTTAGGTGTCTGTGACCTTGGTGGAAGGCATAGTATTGAGAAGCATTAAACCTTGGCGGTGGGGGATCGGGTACAGGCATGGGGTCCAATGGCTTGATAAGACATTTCTTGACGAGCCGACTCAGGGCAGTGGACAATGAAATGCTGAGGGGAGTGAACACCCTCCTTGTCCTCTGTTGACCGTTGTCCGACTGAGGGGTATTATTGGACGGTTGGGCTGAGGAGGATGGGTTTAGCAGGTTTACCTCATTCGAGCGAGACACGAGGTTGGTGGTGGCAGCTTAGTTTTGGTTGTTTGCTGGGAATGTTCTTGAAGGTTTTTGGCTGGGTTCAAATTTTTTAATATCCCAAGACTGGATTGCATCTTTTATCTGAAATCTAGCATCAAACAATTGCTCAAATGTGAAAAGTGGCTGCGTGATCAAATAACGCTTCAATGGGGACTGCAAATTCTTCACTACTATCCTCACTTGCTCTTTCTCAAAGGGTCAGTTTGCCATTTTGGCGGCCTTACCCCTCCATCGAGTTAAGAAATCAACAAAAGACTCTCGGCTCTCCTGGCGAGTTGTTTCGAGCTCTCTGGTGGTGACATCTAGTTAGACATTATACCTGTACTGATTGATAAATGCCGTAGCTATGTCCTCCCAAGTCCTAGTCTTTGCTACGTCGAGGGAGAGGAACCATTTTTGGGCCGCCCTAGAAAGAGATCGATGAAAGAGCTGGGCCTTCAACTGGTCATCAATTTCCATTGGCGGCAAGGTACCAACATACATTCAGAGATGAATTCGGGGATCTCCAGTTCCGTCGAACTTCTCCATATCCGGCATTTTAAACTTTTTTGATAGCTTAGCGTCTGGGAACAAATATAGTCCTCCCACATCTAGCATGTACTCTTTGATTTCTTTGGCCTTTCTAAGGACCTTCTCCATCCGGTCAATCTTTTCAACCAATACGGATTCTCTGGTATGAGCTGTGTTTTCTTCTTCAACTATCACCTGACAAGGGACCCATAGTGGTGGTGGAACAACTTGCGGTCCATCGGAGATCTGGTTGTCATCCCAAAAGTCTTCCCCGTTACCGTTTGGGTCAATTATTAGGGTTGGTATACTGAAAACCATGTTTTTAGTAGTTGATTTTATTTTTAATAAAATTAGTTTTCCATTTTATGAGAATCTTTATGAGCAATGTATGTATATCATTTATTTGTTATGCATGGATATCCAATATTCTGTATAGTATTTAATCTGGTGTGTAGAGTACGGCTTACACACAGAAGACCAGATTTTAGGTTCTTGCAGAATATAAGTTTTATGTTCACAGTTTAGATAGAAATGGACATACCATCGGTCCGACTGTGGCACAGAGTTTTAGTAGGCGTCTTGGTTATGAGGAATAGATAATAGCGTCGTCTATTGTTCCGATTCTCTGTGCCAGTACACTTTGTGTGTATTGAACAAAAAATTTGGGATAATTAATTTAGTACTGACTACTGACTATATAAATTAATTCACACTCCAAGGTTATTATGCATAGTGCTTATCCTCTTAATCGTGAAATAATTATTGATTTACATATATTTAATGTTCGTTGTTTTGATTCATTACAGAGTGCGATCTTATATGGGTCTATATTCTCGGTGAGTTGGATAGCGGTATTATTTGTATGAAAAATATTAATTATTAACGGAATCCACGTCCCGATGATCAGGATTGATGATACCCCCTTAAAGATGCTTATAAATTTTGACCGGGCCAAACACTGCAGGTGGATTTAGTTATCCGGTGGTCAAATAAGTTAAGCGAAAGGGCTTAAGGAATATGAAGATACTGAATAAATTAAATTATTAGTAATTAAATTTAATTGGCGGTATCGAGAATTTTAACGTGGAGAGAAATGGTAAGCATTTAATAACAGGAGCTCATTGCCAAAAGGTCTTGAGATTATGAGTCAGATTGCAATTATAGTTCTTTAGTGGTGTAAACTGTAATTCAGTATTTTTTGAAAATTATAGAAATCGATGCGACTTTCCATAATTGTAGAAACCGCCCGTAGGTATCTGTGTTCCACTAGAAGTCTTACACATAATTACTCTCCAAGTCTCTGCTGTAGTCCTATATACATGCAAGTAGGCAGAACCAGTTTAGATTAATTTTTATATAATTCTTGATATATTATTTTTGTCTTTCAAGACTTAAAAATATATCGGAGTTCTGTCGGTATAAGTTCTCAGAGGATCGTAGTCCACACTACGTTCGAGGATCGCATAAGAAAATATGGTAAAAGATCTAACATGAGCTTTAACTCGGAATCAAGTCGTAGTTGAAGATTAGATCTACAAGAGGTATTCTTCTAAATTAACTTTGGTTGCACGGGATTTGTTTTGATCGTTCTTCGTCAAAAGTTTTATCTGGAGCCCGTTTCGGCCTATGCCCGTCCAGTTAATTTTTTATCGAAAATCGTTTTAAAAAAATAATGATCTTGGCAGTATTACCTCCAACATCAACATGCTATTCGTTGTGTACTGGTAAACGGGCCTGGGTTGCTTGAATTTGTGCTTGGCACTGATTCTGAGTTTGAGTTTGCTGCTCCACAGCCCTCTGTATTTTAGCAATAGCTCTCATCAGGGCTATCGAGTTCATCTCATTTTCTGTCATTTCAGCTAACTGTTCAGATACCTTACAAAGTCTGCCTGATCCTGACCTCACACAAACGTGTGATGACTGTACTTTTCTTGGCCCAATGGTAAACTCACAGAGAAAACCTAAATTCCAAAAGCAGAACAACTAGTATCAGATACCTCCCGGATAAATATTCTGACAACAGATAGAAAATATCTCGGATACCCAAAATAGCAAATCATGAGCAGATAAACACGGAGACTAAAATAATGCCCCTGTCGGGCTCATGCTGGCAACGTAACCACAGAGTGACCCAAAAACTAGAATGATGGCTAAAGAGGGGGATCGACTAGATCCTAGAAGGAAAGTTTACTAAAACGGGGAAGCGGATAGCACTATGGTAAGGAAACAATTCTAACTTTCAAGAGGATGGTTTAAGCTAGGATTCTAACGGAAAACGTGCAGCATAAGGGTAAGGGAAAATGACTAACTCTCATGGGTATGTCAAGAGTTATGAAAGAAATGAGCTTAAATAAAGGCGGAGAAAACTAACAACTCGGAAAGAACCCGAAGGAGAGAAACTACCCTAGAGGCCTTAAAATGAAATACGAGCACAACCTCGAGAAGAAGACTATGGTGTGAAAACCGAACATGGTGAGGAACAAGGCCCGAGTAAAAACTCGAAAGAAAAGCTAACCTAATCACCAAGAGATAAAAGAAAAACCCGAGCCAAACCCGAGGACGGAACTAACCTAATCCAGACAAATAATCCCAACAATACACAAGAAAAACATACCAAAAAATAAAAACACATAATCCTACCAGGGTCAATAGCACCTAAAGGAGAATTCTAAATCCACTATATGCAAAAGGTCAATTTTGGTCAATTGAACAGGGTACCTTCTGAATAGGGCTGGGTATATGCCTTCCATGCCTGGAGTGGTGCAGGACGTGGTCAAACAGTACGCCCAAACTCTTTTACTACACCTATAAAAGCGTGTAGTCAGTAAGGCTTGTTCATCTTTCCAACAATATCTGAAATCGATAAATGATCGGGGCATCGGGTCGACGAGGCAGGGGGTTTGAAGAATAATGCATATGCACGCGAAAATGTAAATGAAAATTTTTATTAAGAATCAATAATGTTTTCAAGTATAGCTCTCTTATTTGATTTTATAAACCAGTCCCCAATAGAGTCGCTAGAAAAATACTGTGGCGTTATGATTTTTTGTTTGTTATGGAAAACGTTTCAAAAATAAAAAAATTCAAAAATATTTGGAAGATATTTTAACACCTTGAAAACTAAATTTTGAAAACTCCTTTTTATTGAAAATGGAGTCGTCACTTAGTTTTTGAGAAAAACAAAGAAAAACAAAAATAGCTACTGATCTTTAAAATATTTAACCAGAGAAAAAGGTTCAGGGGCTAAGGTACGAATCGGAAAAGGTATAGGCACACCGTTCGCCCAACCATAAGGTTGGCCTCTACTAATCATCATTGGTTCTTGATAAGACTTCTCAAATGCATGCAAATAAAGAAAGTTGAGGCAAAGAGAGAATATCTAAAATCAAATATGAAAAATACATAACATATGTACATAGAATTCCAAGCAAAACAAAAAAAAAAAATCCTAAGTACTACGGCATGCAATTTCTAACTAAAGGATACATAAAATACTCTCACATGCAATTTGATCAAAATAATCTAAACTAGTATGGTTCAAAATAAATATGCTAAAAGATGCTTAAAATTGCCTAAACATGATTTGTCACAAAAGATAAACTAAATTATTCTAAAACATGCTTTCAAGTAAAGAAACTAAAACATGAATTAACATTAACATGCAAAATAAAAGATGCATAAAAAGAATTAAAAAAAATCACAAAAGAAGCTTATCCTAAAATGAAAAGAGGTTTAAAACAAAATAAAAATATTAACAAAAGGAAATTTGACTATTTATATTTGAAAAAAAAACGAAAGAGAAGAAAATTATATCTAAGGAATGAAAATTAAACTAAAGACCTTTTTATGATTTTTAGAGTTTAATGAAATAAAAGAAAAAGAAAAGAAAAAGGAAATACAAAATAAATAGTAAAAGAAAATAAAGTCCTAAAAAGAAAAAGAAAATGGAACTTTAT
This sequence comes from Heliamphora exappendiculata, assembly GCA_034768845.1. NCBI lineage: Eukaryota > Viridiplantae > Streptophyta > Magnoliopsida > Ericales > Sarraceniaceae > Heliamphora > Heliamphora exappendiculata. The sequence goes on along the minus strand of JAOTRH010030263.1, from coordinate 22,435 downwards.
AAGGAAATATTAGTAGAAAAAAATGCTAAATGAAACTTTATAAGGAAAGTAAAACTAATAATAAAATTAAAAAAATTAAAATGCTACATTATGAGAAGAATAAAGTTGTTGATAAAGAAAAGAAAGGAAAATAAAATAAATGTTATGAAAGAAAATTACACTACTATTGAAAGAAAAAAAATAAGAGTTAGGAAATGAATATTAAGCTAAAAAAAAAAAAAATTGAACACTAAATTAAAGTTACAAAAAAGAAAAGAAAGTAAAAGTGAAATAGGATGCTAATAAAATAAATTAAATTAACTAAAGGAAGAGAAAAAACAATTAAGTGTTAGGACATTAAAATAACATAAAAAGAAAGAAAAAAAATGAAATAATATACTTGAATTTAAATGGATGTAATATTGATAATTACAACTATTTTTATGTAAGTGCTTGAGTTATAGCAATGACGACATTATTAGTCCTATTGTTAATTTATGTTAGCACTATTTAATGATATTTAAATACTAATATAAGTAAGCAAATAAATAAATAAGCTGAAATTTAAATTCAAACATAACTAAAGCAACTATGAGTAATGTAAGAACATAATTGGTGTGAAATGATCAAAATAACCCGACCACTCCAAAGAGGTAGAAAAATGGAGCTAGAAGGGGTGGGGATCCAAACAAGGTACCTAAATTGCTAGAGAATTCTCAAGTCAGGAATATGCTTCAATGGGCTAATTCTCGGGTGGTGATCCAAACAGGGCTTCAATGTAGGCATCGAAGGTTCGGATCTTGGTATTTCGGCAGTGCTTCGGCGTTAGAGCTCGGAATTGGTTGGCAACTCGGAAGAGCTTCTCTCACTAAATCTCTCTCTAAAAATTCTATCCTTGAAAACGTACCAGGGGTACGGTATTTATAGAATTCTTCAACCAATGAAGTGTTGGCAGTCGCCACGTTTTGGGACACGTCAGGCCATTTGGAGTTGGCAGTTGCCAGGTTTAATATGGCGGTCGCCATGTTTAAAAGAAGTTCCACAAGGTTCTACTAGCGGTCGCCACAATGAGAGTTGGCGGTCGCCAGGTTGGAAGTGGCGGTCGCCACTTTTGGCTAGGGTTTCTAAGAGGTTCTATTGACGGTCACCATAAGAAAAGTTGGCAGTCGCCAGGTTAGAATGACTTGGACAGCAAGTTTTCAATGTTTCAACAAAATTTCATTGGTTTGAAGGTTCCGGGTTTAAATACCGTACTTGGATAACTTTTCGAGGATCCAACTGAGGCACTACTCCACCTGTTTTTATCATCGAATTTGCCTAAGATTGGGTGGGGTCAAATTGGGGTGTCTACACAAGCCTGTAAAGCAGAAGCTCAGAAGAATAAGACCAGATTGGTCTCTCAAGATCAAAGAAGAAGTGACCAAGCAGATTAACGTGCTTAGAAGAATCATACCAGATTGGGCTCTCAAGATCAAAGAAGAAGTGACTAAGCAAATTAACGCTGGATTCCTCATAGTCACAGAATACCCAAAGAGGGCAGCCAACATTGTCCCGGTACCGAAGAAAGACAGGAGGAGTCAAGTATGTGTCGACTTCAGAAACATTAACAGAGCCAACGCTAAGGATGACTTTCCCCTCCCCCATATAGATGTGTTGGTAGACAATACTGTTGGAAATGCGCTCCTATCCTTCATAGATGGATCTTCAAGGTATAACCAGATCTTAATGGCACTAGAAGATTGGAAAAAGACTACTTTCATGATGCCCTGGGAACTTACTGTTATAGGGTCATGTCATTTGGACTAAAAAACATAGGAGCAACCAACCTAAGGGCCGCAACCACACTATTACACGATATGATAAGCAAAGAGGTGGAGGTATATGTGGATGAGATGATAGTGAAATCCAAGACCAAGGAAGGGCATGTAGCGGCATTGAGAAAGTTCTTCGGGCAGATAAAGAAGTATAAGATGTGTCTATACCCGTAGAAATGTGCTTTTGGAGTAACAGTGGGAAATATGCTCGGATTTATGACCACACAACGAGAGATAGAAGTCGACCAGTCAAAGATCAAGGTTATTCTTGAGATGGCTTCCCTGAGAACCGAAAAGGACATATAGAGATTTTTGGGGAAAATTCAGTTTATTAGACGATTTATAGCTAAATTAACCACAACCTATGAACCTCTGTTCTGACTCTTGAAGAAGGCAACTAAGTTTCGGTGGGATCAATAATGCCAAGACATTTTCAATGATGTATGACGATACCTATAAAACCTTCCAGTCTTATTGCCACCAGAACCCAGTAATCCTCTGATACTCTATCTATCAGTGGCTGATTCAATAATGGGATGCATGCTCGCACAAGAGGACGAACCTAAGGTGAAAAGATCCATCTATTACCTAAGCAAAAAGATGACAGATTGTGAACGTCGGTATGTCTTTGGAAAACACTTGTTGGGTATTGGTCTCAGCATCCAGAAGTTACGACACTACATGCTGGCATGCTGAGTTGTTTTGATTTCACATATGAACCCGCTTAAATACATCTTCGAGAAGCCAACATTGATAGAAAAGTTAGCCCAATGGTTGCTAATGATAGTCGAATTTTATTCATAGTATGTCATGAGGAAATCAGTAAAGGGAAGAATTGTTGTAGAATTTTTAGCCGATCATTCTATTGAAGGGGAAGAAGAATATGAATTTGAGTTTCCTGATGAACAAGTACAAAAAATTGAGAAGGATCTTTGGATCTTGTATTTCGATGGAGCTTCAAAGCAATACGGATATGGGATAGGGATACTTTTGATCACCCCCGATGACTCTTATATCCCGTTGGCTTATAAGTTAAGTTTTGAGGTTACAAACAGTCATGTCGAGTATTTTTTGGGTAATACTCAGCCGAGTATGAAGCTTGATTAGTCGGATTGGAAGCAGGCCTAGAACAAAAGGCAAGGAAATTGAAAGTTATAGGGGATTTAGCTTTAGTTGTATCACAAGCAAAAGGAGAATGGAAGGTCAAAGAGAAAAGGCTAATCCAATACCACCAAGAGCTCGAGATAATGATCTTTTGTTTTGAGAACGTGGTGTTCACCTATGTCTCGAGATTGCAGAATAAGTTAGCTGGCACCGTGACTACCCTAGCATTGATGATAGATATACCACCAGGAATAAGGATGAGACCTTTGGAGATTCAACAACGAGATGTACCCACAATCAGTAACGTTGCCACAACTAACAGGTTAGTGATGGACTACTCTAGTATCTTGACATTTGGAATTTTATCGAAAAGGGAAAATATCCCATTCGAGCTAGTAAGAAAGATCAAAGAGCCATTAGGAGAGTTACTGCGCAGTTTGTAATCTGTGGAAGGAAGTTGTACAAAATAGGATAATTAGGAGTCAATAAACTTTGTGTCAATACAGAAGAAGGACATGAATTGATGAGAGAAATTCACAAGGGAGTCTACAGGCCCCATATGAACGGGTTAATGTTAGCAAAGAAAATTTTATGCCAAAGGTACTTTTGGATGACGATGGAAATGGATTGTTACAAGTTTGTTCGAAGATGTCAAAAATGCCAAGTTCACGCTAACCTTATGCATGTGCCGCCATCTCAGCTTTATAGTATGGCATCACTATGGCCGTTTTCGATTTGGGAAATCGACGTGAAAGGAAAAATCACACCAAAAGCATCGAATGGACATGAGTTTATCCTTGTGGCTATTGACTACTTCACAAAGTGGGTTGAAGTTGCCTCTTACTATGTTCTAAAAGCTTCATAAGTAGCTAAGTTCATCAAGGTGAACCACATTGTCGATACGGGGCTCCACATGAGATTGTTTCTAATAATGGCTCTCATTTCCATGGTGAAGTTTTAGATCTCTTAGAGGAGTATCGGATTACTGCTCACAAGTCTTCCTCATATAGGCCGCAGACCAATGGAGCTGTGGAAGCTGCCAACTATAATGTGAGAAGATTTGTAGAAAACAATAGAGGCAAGCAGAGATTGGCCAAAGAAGCTACCGTTTGCACTCTGGGGATACCGAACGTCGATCAGGATTTCCACTGGAGCCACACCATACGTATTAGTTTATGGGATGCAAGTAGTCTCACCTATAGAGTTGGTGATTCTATTTTTATGGATAGTAGTTGAAAGTGGAATTTCAGAATCAGATTGGCAGACAGATAGATTTGAAGAATTACTTTTGTTCGACGAAAGGAGACTCGGGGCATTATTTCACATCCAAGGGTATCCGAGAATAATAACTCAAGCATTTAACAAGAAGGTTAAGTCCCGAAATCTGAAAGAGGGTAACTTGGTTCTCAAGAAAATTAGGGCTTCAATCTTCGACCCAATGGGAAAGTTCAAACCTAACTGGGCTGGGCTTATCTTATCAAAATGTTAATGTCAGGAAGAGCCGTCATGGGAACGTCATCTCTACGCCAATCAACTCAGATCATCTCCAAAGATTCCATCTTTGATAGAAAAATAAAAATATAAAAAGAAAAGCTTGATGGATTGAAAACCGTAAAGACCACTTAGGAAAAAGTTAGAGCAGCTCGTAAGGCCGAAAATTCGAAAGGGTGACCTTGGCAAAAGTTAGGGCAATAAAAAGGAGAGTGTCAATACCCGAGTGTAACCCAAGTCTCAAACTTCGTTATGGCCAGATTCCCCTCATTGGGATGCGTAGGTAGCTTTTGTTCGAAATTTGGCCCAAACATTTTGAAGAAACTAAACTTTGTAACCCTTTTTTAAATGTAAAAGCTTATTTTATGTTTTTCTAATAGATTGGTTATATCACAAAAATAAAAATCTAAAGAACAGTTCCAAAGATCATCATGAATTAAGAACGGAGAAGTTTTCATTAATAAGTTTTACTGATTCAATTTAACTCTAAAAACAAGGGAGGCTTGAAAGTCTTCATTCTTTTCCCAAAAAGCTAAAAAGAAAACAGTGCGATATTGAGGCACAACAAAGAAAAATCAAATCCTTCTTCTTTTTTCATCTTCTATTTGTTTTACACTACGCTTTAACTTCTTCCCAAGCCAATCTAATCCTCGGAAAGCCCTCTATCAAATTCATTAGCAACTGGCATCATCAGTTATGAAGAGCAAGCTCGCTGATACTGACTCAAGAAAGCAGCCTAATGAGGAGAACTGTACATGTGACTCACAGTCGTGTTAGGCCTGGTATGAGTATGCTCGAACTGACAGAGAATACGGTATGGATAGTAGAAGGTAATTAGCTTGAAGCCGATCAATAGAACTCCTGGGTCATCCATGGTGACAGCAGTCATGAGGAAAATTTTCAACCAGGGGCATTGCCAAGAAATATCATCCCCAGTTAAAGAGCTTAAAAAGTCCTTTCGAGCAGCTTCAGTGGAGTGAAGACGGTAAACTCGATAGTGGACAAATGATTTCACATTGTAGATATCAGACACAGGTTTCTCAAGCAGATTCACCTTCTCCATCAACTAAACCAGAGAGAAATAAAGAAAAAGGTGAGCTGAGCAAAAAAATAGCGGAAAATACAAAAAAATGAGAGCTGAGCGAAAGAGGATAGAGAGAAATATAGAAAAAGGAGAGTTGAGCAGAAAAATAGAGAGAAAATAATAGAAAAATGAGAGTTGAGTGAATACTTGTAGTAGCAAAGCACTACTCGGGAAGAAAGGATCACCCTTAGTATTGACTGCATGAAGCCTGAGAACTGTCTCAGCAAGGATTAGTGGAACAGGATCCCGAACCTTGCGAATCTAATAAGCTACATCCACTAGAGAAGAGCTAGCCCAAACGTAAGAAGATCCGAGGATGCAATGGGCCAGTAAACAGATGCAAAGGGCATAACGACGCTGGAGCTAAAGGGAGAAATCAACAAGGGAACCCTAGGGTCGGAATCGATCAATGATCCGAATGATGTCGAGAACCCCACCATAGGTAATAAGCAAAGCTTCACTTTTGGAGTAATCACAAAGTTGCATCAACTGATTTTTGAAGCTCGAGAATGGGGTAAGGACTATAATTCCATCCTAAGAAGGAATCTCGAGAATAGCAAAAACGTCCACCATCGTTGGGCACAGCTCCTCGTATCCAAACCAGAGCACATGGACATCAGGATCCCAAAGTTGGGTAGCACCTCTCAGAAGATGCCAGTCGATCCTTATAGTCTTCAAAGAGAATAGCGCCTCTAAACAAAAGTTGATGAAGTTCTTACACTCAACTGAGGAGAACTTGTCCATCCATGACGAGAGAGTTGTTGGAGGAAAGAACCATGAAGGAATAAGGAGGAGAGAGAATATCCTAGGCAGTGGGGTCTGGACCAGAGGGTCCCCTTTTATACAACCAAAAAGAGGGGGGACCACAAAATCAGCTTTGTGTTACGCACCAAAATGCTTTGTCACGGCCGTCACCTTTTTCTTATGGCCGTCATGTTTGTTTGTTACGGCCGTCACCAATCTTCAAAGCCGTGAACTTTTCACCATTTTTGTTCAGGCCCAACTTTTGATTGTCACGGCCGCGACCTTTTTCATGTAGAACATTTAACAACACCGCCTATTTTTGTGGACATGCCCAATTCCTTGCCAGGAACCTTTAAGCAACTCACAACAGAAAAATGAACTTGCATGGAAAGTTTCAACTCACAAGTCATACAACATACATAATTAAGAGACAGAGGTAATCAAATACATTTTTCATACAAAAATATATGTCCATCCACATCCGTAATGAGCTATAATGTAATTCAAAAGGCACGAAGGCCTATCCCAATAAAAAATGTATCAAGTGCAATGTACCAAGCACTTATCAAGCGGGCATGTAGGCCCAAGTAAAAGAATCAGTACGCATGCCTAGATATACACAAAGAAAAAGTGGAGATGGGAAATCCTCAATTGTGTCGGGGCCTCGTCCGTCGAAGCTTGAACCTTCCGTGGAAGGAAAACTCTCCCGTTGTAGAGCCAGTCTTCTCCTTCTTCGAGCTTTCGACCGTCTATAAGAAGCAGTCGATAACGCACGACCTCCATGAATACTTAGACCTCTACCCCTGTCACACTACAAGAAGGAACCACATCAGGTAAATCTATATGTACGAAGGAAATAGAAATGAAGAAAGAAAAAGAACAAAATGAAGTACGTACCATAGTGGTGCCACCCTGAGGAGTGATAGAGAGTTGGATCCCGTGAAATCAAAGGGTACTATCCATCCGACGGATCAGCACCCTCATCCTCGTCATGATTTGGATGCACTGTTTGCCCCACTCCTGAGAGAGCTACCAAAAGGAAAGAAGATACATTAGTACATATAAGAAAAGAAATATGGAAAAGTGGAAAAGAGAAGATGAAAGAATGTCGTACCTGCTCTGCACCTGAGGGAAGGTGCATCTCTAGTATTGGCGGACGAGGGCTCTCAATCTACTAAAGAACCCAATCCACGAACGTGTCCACGGTCTAGGACAACTCGATATGAGCCACTCCAATAGGCTCAAAGGTAGTAAATGGGGGACCCCACGTAGCAGCATGAGTCCCCATGGAAGCCATGAGCCTCTCTCGGGCGAAGACCACGTAATCACGATCCTTACCCTCGAGTAATGTAGCAGCGTCGACCCCCACCATAACACGGATGATCTCAGCTCTATGTAAGGCGTCGATCTGACGCATCTAGTCCAGAGGAGCCCTTAGGATACGAAACTACTCGTACTACAGAATAGTCCTTCTAGCCCCGTCTAACCTCCCAGCTCCACATCAGATCAGCACTGGCTCAGTCCTCTATACTGACCCAAAGATCCCAGCTGACCTATAAAGCAAGAGATCCTGTCAAAAAGAAGTAAATGTAAATAAAGCAGAAATGAAGACATAGAAAGGAAGAAACATACCCGATCAACACTAAGGGTATCTAGGAAGTGGCAATCGGCGTCGAGATCCTTTCCACTAGGCTTCATACCCCGGTATCTCCTCGCCCACCAAAGTGCGCGAGGGATCACTGAGGGATCCTCGCAGGAGTTCACTAGTACACTCATAGCAAGGAACTCATAGGCCCAAAGCTACAAGAAAATCGAGAGAAGCATTAGTACAACAAATAGGATGATATGCATGAATGAAAGTGAGCACGAGTAGAAGTAGAGGTATACCTTTTAGATCCTCCAGTAGCCGTTTGTTCTTCAATCAGAGGTCCAAGTGGCGGCACTCATATTACCGTAGAGGGTAGCTAGGGCTTCTCCCCCTGTTATATACACCAATGTCGTCCACCGCCACCATCGCCGCGAGGTAGTGGAGGTACACTCTATTCTCTAAGTTCGAGAATAGAGATATCCAGAACATATATAGAATGAAAGCACGAGCCACCTACTTGAAGTGGAAGGCCTCTGAGCAGACGAATTCACGAAAAGATGTCCTCATCCAGGAGTACCTGATGCTCCCCTTATCGATAGCTACGGGCACCTGACCGAGGAAGAAGGAAAGAGCCTCAGGGCTCTTGCTAATGTCTGGATCAAAGGGGATCAGGTTATCGCCCACCCGAATTCCGGTGATGAGGTTGAAGTGGAGAAGAGTGAGTGTCGCCTCAAACATGGAGAGGTGGAAGGTATTGGTGGTATCCCACCACCTCTCTGCCAACACCGTGACCTTAACCAGATTCTTGCTGGCCAATTCCAACTCGATCGACAATCATTCGACTCCTCTGTGGGATCTCCGAAAGCGTGAATACGGATGCTCCCCTGCAACAAAACAAGACAACTAATTAGTAAAAAAGATGAACAACAAATTCAAAACTAGAATGTGCAACGATACAACCAAAACGAAAATGTAAACATTCGATCCACAATTTTTAGAAACCCTCCTATGGATAGATTTAGTAAGTCTTGCAAAAAATTTTCAACCCAAACGCATCTAAAACACATAAATCACTTGGAATTTTCTCTTTACACACCTAGATTCAAAACCACAACCGGCATACATCCTACTTTGAGTCTAACAAATATTACACGAGATAATCCAAACATTCAATAAAAAGGCAATGCAAAAGTTTTCTAAATCGATCAAACAACAAAGCACAACCGTTGGTCTCACATTGGTAACTACGCTATTCAAAATTCAAACTCAACTTTGTTTGATTCAATTTCATGATTATTACAAGTACAAACTTAGTTTTAATCATCAATTCAACCCTAATTCGTTTCAATCGCAAATTCGATCTCAATTTCAAATTTATTTACGAGTCTCAATCCCGTTCAACCTAATTCCAATTTATTCTTAAATTCAATCCAATGAACAATTTCAAAGCTCGATTAATACAATTTAAACTCAAAAACTCAAAATTGATTTGATTCCGGTTCAATCCAAAACTTAACCCAATTTGTTTCAAATTCAACTTCAATCTTAAAATTTGATCCAATCCAACCCAAGCCAATTGAAAATCAAATTTTAGGTCAACACAAAATTCAAATGTCAAAACCTAATTTTAGGATATTCAATTCAACTGGTTTAACTACATTTCAATCTTAAATTCAAAATTCAATTCAATTCAATTCAAAATTCATTTCGACCTCAAATTCAATTGAAAATTTAATTCAATTTCAACCTCAAATTCAATTCAAAATTCAATTCAATCTTAAATTCAATTTCAAATTCAAATCAATTTGGTTTCGATCTCAGCTTAATTCAACAATGGTTTCAATTTCAATTTGAAGATCCAATTCAATTTAATGCAATTCAAATTCAATACCCAAAAACCCAACTCAATCTCAATTCAAGTCAATTAAATTCTATAATCTAAGATTAATCGATTCAATTCAATAACCATATAAGTCTACATTCATCGTGTTTGTGCCAAAATAAGCAAAGTACAACTTTTAAAGAAAGTTTTGACATACCAGGAGGGTCGTAGCCGAGAGGTGCAATCTATGACGCCGAAGTAGAACCTCGCGCTCCTCGAAGATATCTAGAAGGATGAACCTCTTCATCCTTCTAGAGGTTCAATTCCTCTTCATCCAACTCGATCGACAATCTTTCGACTCCTCTGTGGGAGGGCAGTGTACCACTCCAACACATGGGTGGAATCTCCAAAAGCGTGAATACAGATGCTCCCCTGCAACAAAACAAGACAATGAATCAGTAAATTAGATCAACAACAAATTCAAAACTAGAATGTGTAACGATACAACCAAAATGAAAATGTAAACATTCGATCCACAATTTTTAGAAACCCTCCTATGGATAGATTCAGTAAATCTTGAAAAAGTTTTTCAACCCAAACGCATCTAAAACACATAAATCACTTGGAATTTTCTCTTTACACACCTAGATTCAAAACCACAAC
>JAOTRH010030263.1:0-12046 GCA_034768845.1 Heliamphora exappendiculata | reverse complement strand
GTCAAAACCTAATTTTAGGATATTCAATTCAACTGGTTTAACTACATTTCAATCTTAAATTCAAAATTCAATTCAATCAATTCCAAATTCATTTCGACCTCAAATTCAATTGAAATTTTAATTCAATTTCAACCTCAAATTCAATTCAATCTTAAATTCAATTTCAAATTCAAATCAATTTGGTTTCGATCTCAGCTCAATTCAACAGTGGTTTCAATTTCAATTTGAAGATCCAATTCAATTTAATGCAATTGAAATTCAATACCCAAAAATCCTACTCAATCTCAATTCAAGTCAATTAAATTCAATAATCCAAGATTAATCGATTCAATTCAATAACCATATAAGTCTGCATTCATCGTGTTTGTGCCAAAATGAGCAAAGTACAACTTTTAAAGAAAGTTTTGACATACCCGGAGGGTCGTAGCCGAGAGGTGCATTCTATGATGCCGAAGTAGAACCTCGCGCTCCTCGAAGATATCTAGAAGGATGAACCTCTTCATCCCCGGCTTGTCGAGTCACTGATGAAGAGGAATGTATATTATTGGGTCAAAGTGACCCGGCATGCCCGTTACAGTCGGCCCCTCCAAGAGGTGCATCGCTGCGACACCCTCGTCACCACCATTGTTGTTGACCATTTCATCATCACTAGTGGCACCACCTTGGCCTCTAATGCCGCCCTCAATATCGCTGTTGCTGCCACCACTCGTGCCGCTACGACCACTGTTATGACCTTCCCCACCAATGCAAACCACTACCATGTATAACAAAGGGAGGAAGAAGAGGCTAAACATCTTTGAGTTCAAAAGAAGGAAGAAATGAGAGAGAAGAGAAACTGAGAAAGAAGAAGAACTAAGAGAGTTGAGAGAGGTAGAGAGAGAAGTTTTCTCAGTTCGCGAGAATGAGAACTTTGAATTGCTCGAACCTGATAACCTCACATCAATCGTTCTTGTGGCAGCGAGGTTTGTCTCCTTTAAAAGTAACGGCTGTGGCATCCGAGAATAGGCCGCTAACAACCCACCTCATGTCCGTGACAAATGTGAAATGTTTATATTGGCCATTATATTCAAACCTTTAGGTTGCAATAACCCTAGGGTTATTTGTCACGGCCATAACATCGAAAAAGGCAAGGCCACAATGTTTTGTTGATCACCCCCTTCCTTTCAACCCTTGAACATATGGGAACCTTTTGTTTTGGCTTGTTTAGCCAAAATTGTCATTTTTATAGCCACCTTTTGAGGTCTATAAAAAATAGACCTAAAACCCTCTCCGATCCTCCTCACGGCCTTAAATTGACTTCTTGGTCTTATTCATGACCTTAAACTGATCCCAGCTCAGCTCAGTCTTATGAATAGACCTTAAGCCCTTCTTAGTCCTCCTCATAACCTTAAACTAACTATTTGATCCCAGCATGACCTAAAATTATCCATCGATAAAATTGGTCCTTCTCATAACCTTAAACTTACTTTTCGGTCTTCGCATGACCTAAAATTGTCCCTCAATGAAATCGATCCTCCTCATGACCTTAAATTGACTCTTCGGTCCCCACATGACATAAAACTGACCTTCAATAAAATCGATCCTCATCATGACCTTAAATTGACTATTCGGTCCCCGTATGACCTAAAATTATCCATCAAAACAATTAATCCTCCTCAGGACCTTAAACTGACCCTCTAATCCTCTCCATAACCTTAAACTGACTTTTTGTTCATGTCATGACCCAAAAATGGTCCCTGATGATTCTTTAGTCTGTGTTTTGACCTTAAATTATGTAATCAGTACACTTACATTGTACCTGCTTGCGTCATGTCTTATCTTCCATGCATTATGATTTGCCTTTTTGCATCGTAGACATTACCCCATGAACTACAATTGGTCTAATCCCTTGTAATGGGGTACATAGGAAGCTCGATGAAAATTCAGGTTCGACTAAGCTTTTCTGTATGTTTTTGTTCATGCCTAAGATTGGTGGCTTAGTTAAACGGTTTATCTCTAGAGTTTTGACATTTATTTGCACCACAGATTGTTGCAAACTCTGTCAAAGATGGACAACTATAGACACCCAAATTTGACCAATTCGAATCATAGGCACCGGTCTCGAACGTTCCTCAATGAAGAAAGTACGAAATTATGCTCAAGGATGCTTCTAACCAATTGCAATGTCAAGAGTTCGACTCAAAACTAAAGAAAACACCCATCTCTCTAAAAACCTTTAAGCTGCGACCTTTTGATCCTCACGGCTGCCACCTTTTTATGATTCTACCTCTGGCTGTGTCCTTGAGATAACGGCCGCGGCCTTTTTGTGATCCTAGAATAGGTCGTAAACTCTATTCTTCACGGCCACAACCTTTTAATGATCTTAGTATAGGCTGCGACCTTCGAAGGTCACGACCATTTTGGTTCGTACAAATAGTTCACGGCTGTGCTATTCAAGTACACGGCTGCGTCTGTTGCACCTTTTTGGATAGGTAACAACATACCATAGGATCTTTGTACTGCCCTAAATGCCTATAAATAGGCACCTTTTTCTTGAAAGAAAGAGGGAACAATTCTAAGATACCAATACTCTGTCAAATTCATTTTCCACCCGATATTCTCCCGATACACACACCCCAATATCATCCATTCTCAAGTCGAGCTCGTGACATTTCTTGTGTTTAGAAGGCTTTCGAAGCACGAACGACTAGACGATTCTAGCCCACCACACCTGAGGAAACGTTCGAGGTAATTGACTACATTAGGTAACTCTAGAAAATCGTGACATTTATAAACTCCCACTTTCTCTCTGCCGAGAGTTATCGCGATTAGGGTTTCCATTCCTTGAGTTTTCTTTGATTAATTCATGTATAATTTATTCATGTCATGCATGTAGTACTTTCGATTTGCAATATTTAATAAATGAAGATGTGGGAAAGCATGTATATATACTTTTTTGTATGAAACAGTCTGTTTATTAACCTCTAAAGAATGTGAAACAGTGTGCTTTTGATCTAATTTCATGTTCAGGGGCACACTTGACACCAAAAATGCCTATGTAATTCTCTAAATATAATGGCCGCGACCTTCTGTTGTCATGGCCGTAAGTAATTTTCTTCTATTATTATGGTCGCTACCTATTTTTGTTACGGCAGTCAATTTTATTCATCTTTTGTCACAGCTGCAACATTCTGTTGCTACGATCGTAAGCTTCTTATAACACTAGTAGCCTGAAAAAGATATTAGAACCTTTCTATTCTATCTATTTGACCGTGTCTGCAGCATGTTAGAAACCGAAACTATACAATGTGCCGTTTTTAGCTCTTTATGATTTCTTTTGATAAGATCCTTAGTCCTCGTTTGCATGTTTTAGTTTATCTTGTTTAAACAATAAATGTGGCATGATTAGAAACCATAACTCAAATTGCATAACCTTTAGGACATTATCTTGCACATTAGATTTTCTACCTTTTTGTTTACTTTTTTTTTTATGTTTTTCTTGTTTTTGTATGGACTCTCTGTAACCTCCCTTTCTGTATATGTTACATTTGAATTTTTTAAAACAAGAACCAACAATAACAAAGTAGAGCTCAACCTTGCAGTTGGGCGAAAATGGTGCATAATACCTTCCCTTTTTGTAACTTAGCTACCGAACTCTTTTTTTTTCTAATTACATTTAAATAACCTGTGGCCTACTTTTTTTTTCTTGATTTTTCTCCAAAACTAACTGGCTACTCCATTTTTCACATGTGTTTCGATATGATGGGTTTTTCATCATAAAAGAAGTATTTTCTTTTCTAAAACAATAGATTTTTGACACATCATTTTTCAAACCCAAACAAAAAATGCCTGCACTTGGGATTAGGTGTTATTTTTACACTTAGCTGTAAATAATAGTATCATCTCCATTTGATTCACTGTTATTATTTATAGAATTGAAGTTACGCCAGCTATTTAATTTTACTTGGCACTGTCTTTTGCTTAGATAGTAAAATTAATAAGAATTGGCCAGTCTAGACAAATGATGAATAGTAGATGACCTTACCATCGAGACATGCTATTCACAGTGTCCCGGGCTATTAGTGAGTTCTTTTAAATATGGTAGACAAAAATAAATTTTAAAATGAATTCAATATTTTTTTGCTCATCATAATTATTAAGTTTTACTTATGTGATTTTAATAATAAAATAACTTTCAATTCTCTTATGACAATACTAAAAAAAAAAGACAAACTTACAGATCCTAATTATATTGACTTGAAAAGAAACTTGGAGATCATTTTAACTGCCGAGGATTATAAATTTGTGCTCCCTAAGATTTGTCCACCTAAACCTGATGAGGGGCAATCGAACAGGAAGCCTGGCCTTATTAGAAATGGCATAAGGCTGATTAGATGTCTCGCTATTTATTTTGGCATCTATGTCAAATGTATTGCAACATCAGTATCAGTTAATGCCCATTGCCCAGGACATGATTATGAACCTCAAAGAGATGTTTGAAGATCAAAATTGTGTGGCTAGGCAGGTGGCCATGAAATCCTCAATGAACACAAACATAGTTGAAAGCACCCACTTAGAGATCATGTTCTGAAGATGATTAATCTTCTGAATGAACTGGAGATCTTTGGAGCTAAAATTGACGGGAAAGCCAAGGTCGATATCATACTCCAATCGCTGCCTGATAGATTTAAGTTGTTCTGCCTGAACTATACTACGATCAAACTCAGTTTTTCTTAGCAAAACTACTTAAAGAACTTTAAGCAGCTGAGGGTGTTCTTAGAAAGCCAAGAAGTATCTTTGTTGCTGAGAAAGGTTTTTCCTCCAAGATGAAAGGCAAGAAGTGGAAAAATGTTAAAAAATAGGGAGGTATGGGTCCAAGGGCAGTTGATGGGCCTAAAACTGGTGTGAAAAAATCAAAAGGCAAATATTTTCACTACAACCAAAAGGGCACTGGAAGAAGCAATGTTTAGTTTATTTCAACAAGCGAAACAACGAATGTATTTTTTGTTCAATAGTTGTTGAAACACTTTTAGCGGTGTTATCTCCCTGTACCTAGTGTGTAGATACGAGAGCCACTAATTATGTCTGTATTCATTGTAGGAGTTCCCAAAAACTAGACAGCTCAGTGATGCGGAGATAAATCTATACAGGTAATAATACAAGGGTGGTAGCAGTTGTAGTGGGAGATGTCACTCTTAATTTTAGTAGAGATAAAGTTTTAATTTAAAAAAATTTTCTTTATGCACCTTGCATAAGAAGGAATTTACTTTGAGTTTCTAGATTGGTTAAGGATAAATATTCTATTTATTTTAATAACTATGTGGTTATTAAGTATAACAAATATTTTATTTATTCTGGTAAATTGGTAAATTATTTATATATTATAACTGCTATCTCTCTTATACTGCAACTAAATGAATTAAATAACACGTCTAATTTATCATTTAAGAGAAAGAAACTTTCTCAAATGAACCAAACGTATCTTTAGCACTTCTACATAGATCATATTAATCTAAAAAGGATAAATAAACTAGTTGAAGATGGACTTTTGAGTTCATTAAAAGTAGAGACACTTTTAGTATGTGAATCCTTCTTGAAGGAAAAGATGATCAGGAGGCTATTTTCGGCCAAAGGCTATAGAGCTAAAGAACCGTTTGAACTAGTCCACTCTGATGTATGTGGACCTATGACTATCTGGGCTAGAGGAGACTTTCAGTATTTTATCACTTTTATTTACAGCTGCTCAAGGTACAAGTACATTTATTTGATGCACTGTAAGTTTGAATATTTTGAGAAATTTAAAGAATTTAAGGCAAAAACAGATAAGCGTCTGGTAAATGTATCAAAACACTACAGTCTGACTATGGTGGCGAATACCTCTTTGAAGAGTTTAGAGACAATTTGTCAATGGAAGGGATTACATCCTAGTTGACTGCACCGGGCACTCCAAAGTAGAGTGGTGTAGTAGAAAGAAAGAATAGAACTCTTATGGAGATGGTAAGTTCTATGATGAGTTATTTAGAGTTACCTGATTCGTTTTCGGCATTTATATTAGAGACAACAACTTATATTCTGAACTTGGTACCTTCTAAGTCAGTACCTACTAATTCCACAGAATTATGGACCCGTTGTAAGCCCTATCTATGATATATTCGAATTTAAGAGTGTCCAGCACATGTGTTGAAAGAGAATACAGATAAGTTACAACTGAGAACAAAACTTTACTTCTTTATCGGGTATCCATGGAGAATGAAGAGTGGTTTATTTTATAGTCGTAAGGATCAGAAGGTCATTGTTAATACTAATGCTCAATTCTTGTAAGAGAATTATGCAATGGATCACAAGCCCAAAAGTAAGAATGTTTCAAAAGAGCTGAGAGAAAATACCAGTAGTACAGAAGAAGCACCATGGGAAATTGTCATCAATATCCCATTTTCTCGTTGTAGTGGGAGAATTATAGGGACACGTGCAGATCTTGAACCAGAGCAACATATGGATGATGGTCATGGGGTTCAGAATCAGCACAGCGTGTTGTTACTAGTACACAGACACAGGTAGTGCCTTGTCATAGTGGGATGGTTATTCGTTAACCTGATTGGTATATACTCTTAGTAGAGTCTTTTGACAGAATTTTAGGAGAACTAAATACTGAACCCTATAACTACAATGAACGCTGTAACTACGACTCGTATTGTAACACCCCGGTACAGACCCTAGTTGTAGCAACTCAGTTTATAACAACCAATGTAGCGATCCAACCCAAACCCTAGCATTAGCGACAGTTAGTTGAAAAGATCTTACGTCGCTAGAAGGATGGTAACCCTAACTCAGCTCAAAAATCCTAATTCAATCTGAAAATCCTAAAGAGATCAAATACTCAGAGGCAAAACCCTAATACTCAGAGAAGACTTCTAACATCCTAAATTAAGTAAATAACATAAAATATTAGATTAAACATAAAAAATTCTCATAATTAGGGCAAAATAACAATTTTGCTCATAGTACAGCAAAAAGTCTTAAAAATATAAAATTTGACACCTAAACACCCTAAATAAGATATTTTGTCACGGCCCAACTCCAGGGTCACGTGAAAAGCCACTACAACACCATTTTGAAAATATCTTTAGTTGGAAAACCCTCAATACCAAAAATATTTAACAGTTAGAATAGGAGCACCTAAGGTTCACTCTCATAAACAGAATACATTATGTCCATACATGCATAAAGTATATCGCTTTATGACGTGCAAAACTTGCCTTCAGAAATAGGCATCACATGTAAAAATATATGTCCAAAACAAAAAGGAAACTCCATCCAGTCTTCCGTTACCACTGGCATCTCTAGGTTAAGTCCACATAATCATTTTCACCTGAAAAAGGTTTGCACAAAATCCCACACCATGAACCAAAACCTAATTAAAAAAGATTATAAAGCTATAAAGTAGGATGTGTAGTTATAGTACAAGCTGACTCACTCACAGAAGCCCTAAAAAGGTTTTCCATCGAAAACCCACAACTTTTTCCCATCTGATTAGCACGAGCCACAAACAGTTTTATTACATAAAACCCATGTTTTTATCCTTAAAACCATGTATAGCCAACAATGCAAATATCGTACCACAGTTAAGTAAAAATATTAATCAAAGACCTAATTTTTCACCTGGATCATACAACTGAGAACAAAATGTTATTTTCCCACTCAAAATAAATAACCGAGAACGAAATGTTGATTCTCCACTCGGAACACACAACCGAGAAAAGTAAGATAAAATGGAATCCTATGTACCGACTCTGCCACACACGAGGACAAAGGTGACAACTATAAATTTATGCCCATTACCCTAGTCCTGAACCACTTAAGGCCTGCTAGGTAATGGCAAGTTCTATACGAAGTCACAACAACGTAGCCACTCACGGAGGCAACCGGCTCTTTACGAATTTCTGTGACCGATGGAAGAAGCATCCAAACCACGTTTACGGGGATTAACCTAAAGGACCGTAGCGAACCTACTCTGTGCACGTTTTTGGACTTCCACCAAGGAGCAATAGAAGCCCAACTCAATAAACCCACTATCACGGTACGTCTATGGAATCATTTTAAAACCTGCTGTAGCTCAACTATGAAAACATTTCCACTATTATACATCAACATGTACAAAGATCAATCCATCAACATGGAGATCTAGTAAAATATTTCAAAATCTTCCACCGTTCTATTAAAACGTTTAAAAAGCTGAGACTCAACCTCGAGGGTTATCTCCAAACCTCCAAAAGCCAATTTTCTCACGATTTTTATAAATTCTTCAGTTTCAAAATCACCTTTAAGGAAAACCATGAACATCCACAAGTTCATATCATGTAATAAACCACTAAAAAAAGAAAAACATGCTTTTTATCCAAACAACATGGTTTAAACACGAAAACATGATATCTAAAGCATTTTCAGACAATTTTAACCGGTGAAAAGATCTATAATTACACGTAGCACCCTTTAAAGAAAAAATAGTCTAGGATCCTATCTCGGTGAATCAAAAACTCGATGCCTCGATCCATGTGCAAAAATAAACTTCGTCAAAATGAGATTCTGCCCAGATGAAAGCGGAGCCCACACAAGGATCTACTAACAGTTCGTCGAAAACTAAGCTCTGGGCCTACAAAAGTCTAGAGAGAAGGAGGAGAAAATGAAACTTAGCCTTGAAGAAAAGTTTTTCAAAATATCAAACACAAGTTAGATATTTATAGCCACAGCCTTCCCTAAGGGTTTAGTCGACTGGACCCTTAAGGTCAGTCGACTGGAAAGCTTCTGGAAAAGCTTAAAACTCAGCACAACCAAGGGTCAGTCGACTAAAAGCCTACTGGTGAGACATCAGTCGACTAGAAACACCCCTCATTCATTTGAAAACATTCTAGAAGTCTTCCAATCATTCCTGTGGCCAGGTCAGTCGATTGGACCTCACAGGTCAGTCGGCTGGACTCTTATTCCCACCAAAAAACACCTCAACGGAACTTGAAGGTTATGGTTGGTATACTTAAAACTATGTTTTTAGTATTAAATTTATTTTAATAAAATTAATTTTCCATTTTTATGACAATTTTTATGAGCAAAGTATGTGTATCATTTTTTTTCTATGCATAGATGTCCAATATTGTGGATAGTTTTTAATCTGGTGTGTAGAGTACGGATTGCACACAGAAGATTAAATTTTAGATTTTTGCAAAATATAAGTTTTATGTTTACAGTTTAGATGAAAATGGACATACCATCGGTATGACTGTAGCACACAGAGTTTTAGTAGGCCTGTCTTAGTTTCGGGGAACAAATAATAGCGTTGTCTATTGTTCCGACTCTCTGTGCTAGTACACTTTATGTGTATTGAATAGAACATTTGGGGTAATTAATTTTGTACGGACTATATAAATTAATTCACACACCCAAGGTTATTATGAATAGTGCTTATCCTCTTAATCCTGAAATAATTATTGATTTGTATATATTTAATATTCGTTATTTTGATTCATTAGAGGGTGCGATCTTATATGGGTCTATATTCTCGGTGAGTTGGATAGCAGAAATATTTATATAAAAAATATTAATTATTGATGGAATTCACGTCCCGATATATCAAGATTGATGATACCTCCTTAAGGAAGCTTATAAGTTCTGACCGGACCAAACCCTGCAGGTGGATTTGATTATCCGGCGGTCAAATAAGTTAAGCGAAAGGCCTTAAAGAATATTAAGATGTCGATTAAATTAAATTGTTAGTAATTAAATTTAATTGGCGGGTCTGCAACTACAATGAAACACTAAAAGATAAAGATACAGATCTTTAGCAAAGGGCTATGAATTCAGAGATAGAATCTATGTATTCCAATCAAGTCTGGGAACTTGTAGAACCACCCAAAGGGATAAAACCCATTTGATGCAAGTGGATCTACAAGAAGAAGAGTGGAGTAGGCGGGAAGGTTGAAACCTTCAAAGTTAGGCTTGTTGCTAAAGGGTTCACTCAGAAAGAAGGGATCGACCATGAGAAAACCTTTTCACCGGTAGCCATGCTTAAATCTATTCAGATTCACTTATCCATTGCTGCACATTTCGATTACAAAATCTGGCTAATGGATGTTAGGATAGCTTTTCTTTACATCTATATAATACAACCAGACAGATTCATTGTAAAGGGCAAAGAACACAAGTTGTGTAAGCTTAAGAGATCCATTTATGGACTTAAGCATGCATCGAGGTCTTGGAACACTCGATTTGATCAAGCTATAAACTCTTATGGTTTTGATCAAAGTCTGGATGAGTCCAGTGTCTACAAGAAGCGTGACGAAAGCGTGGTGATCTTCCTAGTACTTTATGTAGATGATATCTTGCTCATAAAAAATGATGTGAGGACATTATCTATGGTTAAAGTATGGTTATCTGGGCAGTTCGATATGAAGGACTTGGGAAAAGCTAGTCACATCCTTAGGATCAAACTTATGCGAGATCGAATACAAAGAATGTTGGGCTTATCACAAGCAAAGTATATCGATGATATCCTTGTTCATTTTAGCATGCATGATTCCAAGAAATGATTTCTCCCTTTCAAGCATGGAATCATTCTATCCAAGGATCAGTGTCCTAAGACACCTGATGAGATAGAGAGGATGAAGGTGGTTCTTTATGGTTCGTCAGTAGGAAGCCTCATGTATGCTATACTTTGCACTAGACCAGACATCTCATTTGCCGTTGGCATGGTTAGCAGATATCAGTCTAATATAGGGCAAGAGCATTAGACTACAGTAAAAAATATATAATCAAGTACTTAAAAATGACTAAGAATTATATATTAGTTTACTAGGTAGATAGTATAGTACTTTTGGGGTACACAGACATAGATTTTCAGTCAGACATAAAGCTTACATCAGTAGATAACCTTGCAGATCTTTTACAAAGAGCTTACTGACTAAGACTTTTGATAGTCATGTAGAGATTATGGGAGTCAGATGTATGGCAGCATGATTTTGAGTATAAGTGGGAGATTGTTAGGATTGGTATACTGAAAATTATGTTTTTAGTATTTAATTTATTTTAATAAAATTAATTTTTTATTTTTATGACAATCTTTATGAGCAAAGTATATGTATCATTTATTTGATATGCATAGATGTCTAATATTCTGTATAGTATTTAATCTGGTGTGTAGAGTACGGATTGCACACAAAAGATCAGATTTTAGGTTCTTGCAGAATATAAGTTTTATGTTCACAGTTTAGATGAAAATGGACATACCATCGGTACGACTGTAGCACAGAGTTTTAGTAGGCCTGTCTTGGTTACGGGGAATAGATAATAGCATCGTCTATTGTTCTGACACTCTGTGCTAGTATGCTTTGTGTGTATTGAACAGGACATTTAGGGTAATTAATTTTGTACTGACTATATAAATTAATTCACGCGCCAAGGTTATTATGAATAGTGCTTATCCTCTTAATTCTGAAATAATTATTGATTTGCATATATTTAATATTCATTGTTTTGATTTATTAGAGAGTGCGATCTTATATGGGTATATATTTGTGGTGAGTGGGATAGCAGTGTTATTTATATGGCAAATATTAATTATTGACGGAATCCACGTCCTGATATATCGGGATTAATGATACCCCCTTAAGGAAACTTATAAGTTTTGATCGGGCCAAACCCTACAGCTGGATTTGATTATCCGGCGGTCAAATAATTTAAGCGTAAGGGCTTAAAGAATATTAAGATGCCGATTAAATTAAATTGTCAGTAATTAAATTTATTTGGCAGGTATCGGGAATTTTAACGTGGAGAGAAATGGTAAACATTTAATAACAGGAGCTCGATGCAAGATGGTCTTGAGGTTATGGGTTAGAGTGCAATTATAGTTCCTTAGTGGTGTGAATTGTAATTCTGTGTTTTATAAAAATTGCAAAAATCGCTGCATATCTTTTTATAATTGCAGAAACCTAGGTGTCTGTGTTCTACTCGAAATCTAACTCATAATTACTTTCTAGGTCCTTGCTGTATCCCTATATATATGCGGGTAGGCTGAACCATT